>JAFIRS010003286.1:0-144990 GCA_018342105.1 Gonioctena quinquepunctata | reverse complement strand
TCTGCGTGGTATTTGCCAGGAAAGTAGTTGTTTTTCACCAGAGATCTACCTTTCTCTGGTTCAATTTTATATTGAATCCTTTATGTGAAGAAAACCGTTTAAATTCGATTTTTCTATTCATTCCACTTCACATGGCACTTATCTCTCACTATATGCTAGACGGGTTTGCCACTCCTACTGAGAAGGAATCTTTTATTTAGAAACCTATCAAGGTGGGAGATTTTCGGAGTGTTTCTTTCTGTCACTAGGTACCGCCAGTTAAAGTTTATCTTTTCCGGCGTACCTATAGGTGTTACAAGATCGATGATGTTTGTTTACGTTGTGTCTCACTTCAGCCAGAGTTCTTTGGACCTTTGGCTGGTTGACTACTCCGTGCTGATGAGGGCCAAGAAGCCTGAAACCGGTATGCGGATTGTTAGGTGAACACGACATAAATTAAACATAATCGAGCTTATCAGAAAGAAACATTTGCATTCAATGTCCATTGATATTATATGGAAGTATGCATGGATTTTCAGGTGAATATCATTCAACGTTCTGCGTGGTATTTGCCAGGAAAGTAGTTGTTTTTCACCTGAGATCTATATTTCTCTGGTTCAATTTTATATTGAATCCTTTATGTGAAGAAAACCGTTTAAATTCGATTTTTCTATAGATATACCCCTGTTAACTCTAAGTTATCTGTTCTTGATTGGATGGCAGTAAAACAGAGGATATTATATTTTTCCCTGATATTCATTTACAAGGTGGTTAATATTGAACTTCCAACTTATCTCAATGAATTCATAACATTTAATAACCAAATTCACAACTATGGGACTAGGAGTAGGTTTGATTTTCATATTAATCGTACTAGTATGAAAAGAACTATGAATTCATTATTTCACCAAGGTTCAGTTGAGTACAATAATCTTCCCATGGAAATCAAGACGAGTTCATCTATTCAAATATTCAAATCTGAAATAAAAAAAATTAATTATTGATTAGTTATTTACTTATATCAACACTTACATTGTAAATTTATTGTAGTTACGTATTGTGTAATGTTAAATACCATGTTCACATTTTTAGATTAGTTAGTTATCTATATATATTTATTTTGTTTTTATTAATGATTTTACATCATATATTTTTTGTAAACTAGGATTTCCTATTTAATAAAGATTATTATTATTATTATTATATATCTCCTAGAAATAAACATACTAGAAAAAGAAAACCGTCGACTGTCACTTTTATATTTCACAAAAAAATCATTGTTATTGAATTACATACACTGTAAAAAAAGCCACTATTATTCCAGGTATAACTTTACCCTTACTTATCAGGGTTTTCAACTTATGAAATACTAAACTCGTAATTTTCAGAGTTAATTATTTTTATTCTTTTTCAGTTGTCGAAACATTGTAGTCAATTAAACATACAAAGCGAATTTTCAACTGTTTTTTTTATTGCGGCTATGAATGTATAACAAGTATCGGACCTAGAAAGAAATAAAACATCAACCTTTATAAAAACAAATGGTTTTAGTTTTATTTAAAAATCAATAGGAACAGTATTTAAGAACTCCAATGAATCAGATATAATCATTTCACAAATATGTACTCGACGTTTCAACCATATTTAAAACTCACGTTTAAAAAGTAAATTTAAAAAATATAAACGTGATTAATAAAATATTATGAACTTGAATTTATTTTCTTCATTAAAAATCAACAATTTTTCATTTTGACGCTCATGTATATTGATTCATTAAATTATTTAACAATGAGTTATTACAAATAAAATCTTGATATTGATAATACTAAAGATTAACTCTAAACAATGTGCATTTTCCTCATTAAATCACTTTTTTAGGCCACTTTGTCAATACAATCATCGGGATTCAGACTATTGAGAATGTCCTTGTTGCATGACATCAGTAAGAAACACTGTACATTTTCTTGGGATAATTGATTTCTTTAACGATTTTTTATAAATTTTAATGTTGAAAAACTTATCACAAGACACTTGAGTGAAGGAAAGAGTTAATAGTTATTTAATCAACTGTATTCATGGTGGCGATTAATGATTGAGATATTTTAACGCGAAGCGAGCGCGTTAATGTTCGAGATCATTAATCGCCATTTTAATATACGAGTTGATTACAATTTTTTTCTGTCGACCTCGTTTCTGGGGTCTACGTGAAATTTTCGATATCCATTTGCTTCGACTAGGATGAAAATTACATGATTTAACATTTGAAAATGGTATTTGAATTCGTTATGTTTAGTTGCATTCATTAGATAAATCGACCATTAATACGTTATTAATTGTCAATTTCGGTGTATAGTTGGCTGCATATATCACAATTATGCATTAATAGAAGAATTGAACGTTAATAGGGGTCATTAACGATCGATTTCGTGTAGATTAAACAGACTCGTTAAAACGGGTGGCCGGAAAAATATATTTACTTTGTCAGTAAAATAATCGTGATTTAGACTATTAAGAATGTCCTTGTTGCATGACATCAGCAGGAAACACTACATTTTCTTGGGATAATTGATTTCTTAGACGATTTGTTATAAATTTCAATGTCGAAAAACTTCTCTCACAAGACACTCGTATTTGTGAACATTTTTTGGGTCAAGTAACGATTAATCTGCGAAAAAATATTCATTTTTACTAAATCGTCTGGATATTCTTTTTTCAATAGTATCCCATAAAACATTGTGCACCTTTATATCATAAGATTTATTGCTGTCCGTTATTACGTGATCTTGTAATTCTTCACCTGGCATTTGTTTTTTTCACTATTTCGTATTTTCTATTTCAAGTAACGATAAATCTGCAAAAAATATGAATTTTTACTTAATTGTCTGTCTATACTTTGTTTAACAGTTACAAAAAAATATGCTTTATTGCTGTCCGTTATTACGTGATCTTGTGATTCTTCACCTGGCATTTGTTTTCTTCACTATTTCGTATTGTCTATTTCAAATAACGATAAATCTACAAAGGAATATCCATTTATACTGAATTGTCTGACTATATTTTGTTCAACAGTATCCAATATAACATTGTGCACCTTTATTTCATATGCTTTATTGCTGTCCGTTATTACGTGATCTTGTGATTATTCACCTGGCATTTGTTTTTTTCACTTTTCGTATTGTCTATTCCAAGTAACGATGAATCTGCAAAAAAATATTCATTTTCACTAAATTGTCTGCCTATACTTTGTTAACAGTATCCAATATAACATTGTGCATGTTTATTTCATATGCTTTATTGCTGTCTGTTATTACGTGACCTTGTAATTCTTCACTTGGCACTTGTTTTTTTCACTATTTCGTATTGCCTATTTCAAGTTACGATAAATCTGCAAAAAATATTCATTTTTACTTAATCGTCTGTCTATACTTTGTTTAACAGTATCAATATAATATTGTGCCCTTGATTTCATATGCTTTATTGCTGTCCGTTATTACGTTATCTTATAATTCTTCACCTGGCATTTGTTTTTTTCACTATTTCGTATTGTCTATTTCAAGTAACGATGAATCTGCAAAAAATATTCATTTTTACTAAATTGTCTGCCTATACTTTGTTAACAGTATCCAATATAACATTGTGCATGTTTATTTCATATGCTTTATTGCTGTCTGTTATTACGTGACCTTGTAATTCTTCACCTGGCACTTGTTTTTTTCACTATTTCGTATTGTCTATTTCAAGTAACGATGAATCTGCAAAAAAATAATCATTTTTACTAAATCGTCTGTCTATACTTTGTTTAACAGTATATCCAATATAACATTGTGCACGTTTATTTAATATGCTTTATTGCTGTCCATTATTACGTGATCTTGTAATTCTTCACCTGGCATTTGTTTTTTTCACTATTTCGTATTGTCTATTGTCAGATGTGTTCGAATTTTTCGAAAACTCTGTTATGTATTGATTTTCATTTTAGTTGCAGAGTGTTGACATGGCCGGACACCGGCGGCCCATCCAGGGGTCCGGCCCACCCTGAGGCCAGACCGCCCCTGAAACACACAGTGTAATAAATTTTCAGTTCCCGCCCCTAGATGAGTCAAAAATAGAAAGAAAATTAAAAAACAAACCCAAACTCGAAGGAAGAAACGGACTGTCGCTTTTATACTCCACTAGAAAATGCAAACTTTCTCTAGAAAACATATACAGTGGAAATAGCCAATGACGGAGCGTCGAAGGGGTCGAAAATATTTTGAGAAAATTCAATCACCCGAATGTCTTGTAACGAACCTAGGCCGGACCTGTCGCCTCATTCATTGCCATCGACAACGATGATGTCATCCCCGGAGATATTCGAGAACAATCCAGTCGCGCCGCCGCGGATAACAACGGTCAATATTGGAAGCAACTGGAACATGCTGGTTGCCAACCGCCAGAATTGGAAAGATCGAGAATTCTGTAACGGAGATAAATAGGCAGCACTCAAGAGGGCACAAGAGTCTGAGCGAGCCGATAGGATCGAGCGATAGAGTGGCGTAGTTAGTAATATAAATTAGTTGTAAATTTAAGTGTGAAATAAATTAGTCAAACCAAGTTGAGTTTATTTACGTTACAGTCTATTGGCGTAGGGGTATCCCAATTCGGTGTTCCATAATGTAATATTCTGAAGCAGAATAATTTAATTTTATTTTCATGGATTGACGCCGAGATAGATATATCCTTTGAATATTCTCTATGAATTTGCAATTATGAATAAAAATAGGTGAAAAGCTGAGGATAATAAAAAAATATTTGAGATATGAATATGATAATAATTAATATACCTCCAGTGCGAGGAATATCTTTAAAAAGTACAAAATGTACCAAAAATTCTATAACGCGAAGCCAATTTGAAATTGACTCATAAAATATGCTATCCATAAATATGACTCCTGGAAAATCTCTTCGGCTCCGTCTGAGGGGTCATAAAAAGCTCCACAAAATACGAAAATAATTTGAACGTGGAGACGATGAAAATACGTTATGCACAAATATGATTCCTGACCGAAGGAAAATCTCATCGGCGCCGTAAGAAGGGTCATAAAACGGCCAAAAAACGAGAAATTCATTTTACACCAGTCTGTAGATAAAAAATTGATCGATTTCACGCAAAAAAATATTACAGGTAGGTATCTGAAGGTTTGAGGTGATAGGGGGTTAGTATATGATACATAAAAACAGCCAGTTTTAGAAAAACGTTATAGTTATTATAGGTATTGAAAACACCTTTGATTTCATTTTTATACGTTGAAATCGATAAATAAATTCTGGAGATAATGGCGAAAAATCCAATTTTTTGCACTATTTTAGGATGTGTTTATAACATTTGCACTAATTGATATAAGTGACGTATAACATAATGTTAGGAGGGCATTATAGGTCTCCATAAGTGTGCCAAATTTCAGCTAGATCATCGGTTCAATATATGAATAATTGCATTTGTTTATCCGAAATACCGTTTATTTGAACAATCGTCATAGGCGCGATAATGAATCTAGAGATGTTCAACAAAGTGGGATGGATTCTAGAAAGGTTGAACTTCAAGGAAACTTGAAAAATGTGTTATTTTTTTTTTATTGTTAAATTCCGTTTAAAAGAGGGGTGTTTTTTGCTTAAAAGATAAAAGATTAACTAGTATTTTCCATCATGATTAAGGCGTATAATAAGGCTCAATAAAAGGCTGGTTGAGAAGCCAATGGAAGCCAAGATAGACATTTCTCTGTTATTTATAAACATTAATAGTTTAATTTTTGACAGATTTTCAATGAAGACCTTATTTTATGATTAAAGTGATAAGTGTACATATGATTCAATATGTATGAAGTCCTCTTTAATATGAAGGTACTCTTTCAAGAGCGCCTAGGTCAGGTGGTGGGGAGAGCAGCTGAGCTCCGTTTTCACGCGCCAAGTTTCTGATATGGAAAAATTATCATCATCATCAAAATTAAACATTATTTCGGATTTTTTTTATCTGTACTAGTTTGACGAAATTTTAACAACTGGCTAATTCTCATTCCCCTGGAAAATTGGGAATTGCCGGAAAATCTACACTTTTCATTAACCATACTCTATTTGCAACGTGAATTCTTAAATACTGTAATATATCTTTTAATTTTGCTAAAATTCTGTTGTTGAAAATGTATTTTTAATAACCTACATATTTTCTTAATTAGTAAAGTAGCCATTTGTGTATAAAGGACAAAATATTTCACAATTAGAAATGAAAATGACTGATTTCATATTTTCACTACATTATTTAACTTTTGTATATTTTTTATCAATTATTACCTTATAATTATTGGAAAAAAATCATTGTAAAAAAAATGCAAATAATATTTAATATTCTCTTCCGTCGCTCGTACTTATTTCTTCCATCACTCATCTTCCTCAGCCTCGCTTTCTTCATCGATATCAACTTTTGCATGGTTGTAGCATTTTTTCTCTTCATCTTCATCGTTTCAATGCTTTCTGCAACAATTTCATTAACTTCAAAACAGATAATTATTTGAACCAAAAATTATGCCTCATCCATTATTTTGAAAATAAATAAAATCCAGATTTAATTGTGTACTTGTGATAAAAATCATTCAAATATTTAGGGGGGTAGTTTTAATACCATATAATTCTCTTGAATGTTACCCTCGTGCAGAATTTCATTATTCTATTACTGATACTTTTTGAGATATAAGCTGTCCTATAATAGTGGTAGTGTTTATTGCATGGGATGCAAAATTCGTGTTTTGCCGTTTTTTTCATTGAACACTTTCATAGATAGCAATTATCCAGGGCGTAGTTTTAAGCACTGGGGATTCGAATTATGAAAAATTCCTCCTCAGTACGTAGTACCTACCTACCTACGCCTGAAATGTAACCCTCATATAGAATTTAATTCTCCTGTTACTGATACTCTTTGAGATATCCTATTCTATGATACTTCACGTTTTCCGATTGGTTCGCAAAATTCATACATGAACAAGATATATTTTCAGAATGGCGTTATTTTCCTATTCCTTTTGAAGTCATGGTTTTATAGCTAAACATGTTATTCATATACTATCTGACCCGACAGCCGTTGGCCTGTCCAAATTTCTATGTTCCTAAAATGTTTTTCCGAAAACTCTCGTCCGCGTAGAATTTATTTTTTCTATGTTTTCCCGTTATCCCATTTGCCTGTTACCTTTTTTCTTTACCCGTTATCCCGTTATCCCTTATCCCATTTGCCTGTTACCCCTTTTTTTCTTTACCCCGTTATCCCGTTATCCCCTTATCCCGTTTTCCCGTTATCCCCTCATCCTGTCATCCCGTTATCCCGTTATTCCCGTTATCCCGTTTTCCTGTTATCCCATTTTTGCTTTATCCCATTTTTGCTTTATCCCGTTATCCCGTTTTCCTCTTATCCCCTTATCCTGTCATCCCGTTATCCCGTTTTTTCGTTATCCGGTTATCCCCTCATCCTGTCATCCCGTTATCCCGTTTTTTCGTTATCCCGTTATTCCCGTTATCCCGTTATCCCGTTCTTACTCAATCCAGTCAACAGATACCGCCATCTGTTAGAATCGTTTGGAGCTAACAGATAATTGTGACTGTCAAATAATAAACAAATAATTTGCAATAAAATAATATTGCGGCTATAAATTGAGATGTGAGCTATCAAACTGCACACGGTGTGCAAATTTGATTGAAATCGGTTAAGTAGTTTAGGAGTCCATCGCGGACAAACAACGTGACGCGTAATTTATATATATTAAGATTTTAAGTTTTAACCTCTTGGGATTTGAATTCTGGAAAAATCTCCCTCTTTACTTACATACCCTCATGCAAAATTTAATTATCCTATCACCGATACCTTTTGAGATATAACCTGTTTTAATGGTGGTAGGTCAGATATGAATAATCTAAAAAATATAATAAAAATGACTTGTTTTGCTTTTTTTGTTAAATTAACAGTTATTAAAATGGTGTGATGTTGACTTGCTCAAGCAAGGGCATGCTCAACAAAGTTAAGGATACTCTTACCCACATTCTTGGAGAAAACTACTCGATTGAGGAGAGTATGAAATTCAGCCAAGAATAAAAATTCAGCGAGTTAATCAATCTTCCTTGGATGAAGAGTCCCTCATACCAGACTTAATCAAACAAAACATGACCTATCATCACTTAACGCTGATGAAAACAAAGTAGTCTTCAAGTATTCCATCAAAGATAACCAATCCGATATCGTCTTAGAAGTGTCCCCATCAGTAAGAAATGCCTTAATGAAGTCTGAGTATGTATATATAGGATGGCAGAGATGCAAAGGGCGTGATCACCTCTCAATTTTGCGGTGCTTTCTTTGTTCTCGTTATGGTCATGTTATTTGCAAATCTGAAAAATCTGTTTGTGGAAATTGTACAGGACCAGATTCTTCGAGATCATGCACGGTAAATAATTTCAATTGTATAGAACATAACTCCAGATACAAAACTAATTTTGCAATAGACCCTGATATAAAAGATACTTGTTGTAATGTATACAGGGTGATTCACGACGAATTGTACATAGTCCAACCATAAGTACTATGGACCGGGGCCATTTCTATCTGGTTTTAAAATGCCTTGTAGCGTTTTTGACGGATATACAGGGTGATATTTGAAATTGTGTGAAATATTCTACGTTAAATATCTCTAAAAGTAAAAACTCAGACATATGAAATTTGGCACACTGAGTATGCTCCCTGAGCTCGATAAAATAGGTTCTTAAAAAAATTCAAATTCAGGTCCGGACTTAGTTTTTTTTAGATTTTTATTGGTTTTTGAAAAGCAACGCCCTGCAAGCCAGATCAGACAATTTTTATTTTTCTCACTTTGAAGCTTAAGGACGATACTAGGCAACAGTTAAAAAAAACTGAAAGCGAAAGTTTTTGTTTTCTGCAGAAAATAATAAAACTTTTAAAAATAGTATAATTTTAATGGATTCACATTCTGCTTATGACTGATGCGGCCCTACATCGATAGCACATCATCATTTTTCAACAAAAATCATAAGGAAAGTTCATATTATTCAATCAACCGTTGAAATTCCAGGGCCGTATTTATTTATTTTTTTACGTTTTTATTGATCCTGTAAAAACAAATTTTCTTTCTGTAACGTCAAAGCGGGTGATACTAACCGAAATAAAAAAACGTTGTTTGGCATACATAGAAAAAACCATTACTTTTGAAAACAGTGCAAATGCAAGTAGGCTTTGAATTCGCTTTGAAAAACAAATGAAAAAACGGGTGACTGAAGCTGGGGCGTTCATTTTGACAGTTTGAGTTGGTTCTTTAGCACGATGCCTCGTCAGTTTACTTACGCAGAATACGCAGATATCTTTTTTGTGTACGGATATTGTAATGGAAATGTCAGAGCAGCAGTCAGGGAGTACCGGAGAAGATTCCCGTCCCGAACCACCAAACGTTTAACAACGTTTTTACGCACCTGCGAGAAACGGGAAAATGTCCTTCTGGTACTGCAGAACGTGGTGAGCGACTGACTGAAGACCGAAAAGAGGATATTTTAGAAATGGTTAATCAAAATTTCAGGACGTTGAAGAAAGATCTCCTCCATCCCTGTCACCCCCAACTGGTGCAGAGACTGCATCCGGGATCCGGGAGATAATATTCCACGTTTGCGATTATGCAGGTGGATCTCTGCAAATAGAAGATACATTTATCAGACATTGTTTTGCGATGAAGCGCATTATTTGTGGGGCGTTTTAAAAAGCATGGTCTATGAGGTAGAGATCACAACAAGAGAACAGCTACGTGAGAGAATAATTGAAGCGTTTCGCTTCATAAGAAGGCATCCAGATCAGATAAGAAAAGCCGTAAGGAATATCTTGAAATGAATAATAGTTTAAAAAAACTAAAAAACACGCTTTTATAGAAAACCAGACTAAAAAAATAATAAATAAGAAAAAAATGTATTTTATTTCAAGAAAAGCGTGGGGTGCATGGTATCGCCTCGGCCAACAATTACCTGTGATCTGAGACATTTCTTACTTTACTGCCCTAGGTGTGTAATGTACTATATAATTATTGATACCATGCACCCCACGCTTTTTTAAATAAAATAATTTTTTTTCTTATTTAATATTTTTTTTGGCTGGTTTTCTATAAAAGCGTGTTTTTTATTTTTTTTAAACTATTATTTATTTCCTACTTTTTAGTGTGGTTTATTTATAAAAGCGTGTTTTTTTATTTTTTTAAAACTATTATTATTTTTTTGCAAATTAAAAAATGGAATGATTTTTTCAAATTAGGTAATCGTAATCTCCGACCCCAAAAACCCCCACATACCAATTTTGAATAGAATCAGACCATAATCACAAAACTCGGCTGCCATTTTAAAGCCGCCATCTTTAATTTTTCAATTTTCACAAAAGAATCATAATATTCGACCCCAATAACCCCCACATACCAATTTTGAATAGAATCAGACCATAATCACAAAACTCGGCCACCATTTTGAAGCCGCCATCTTTAATTTTTAATTTTCACAAAAGAATCATAATATTCGACCCCAAAAACCCCCACATACCAATTTTGAATAGAATCAGACCATAATCACAAAACTCGGCTGCCATTTTAAAGCCGCCATCTTTAATTTTCAATTTTCACAAAAGAATCATAATATTCGACCCCAATAACCCCCACATACCAATTTTGAATAGAATCAGACCATAATCACAAAACTCGGCTGCCATTTTAAAGCCGCCATCTTTAATTTTCCAATTTTCACAAAAGAATCATAATTTGACCCCATAACCCCACATACCAATTTTTAATAGAATCAGACCATAATCACAAAACTCGGCCACCATTTTGAAGCCGCCATCTTGAATTTTTTAATTTTCACAAAAGAATCATAATATTCGACCCCAAAAACCCCCACATACCAATTTTTAATAGAATCAGACCATAATCACAAAACTCGGCTGCCATTTTAAAGCCGCCATCTTTAATTTTCAATTTTCACAAAGAATCATAATATTCGACCCCAATAACCCCCACATACCAATTTTGAATAGAATCAGACCATAATCACAAAACTCGGCTGCCATTTTAAAGCCGCCATCTTGAATTTTCAATTTTCACAAAAGAATCATAATATTCGACCCCAAAAACCCCCACATACCAATTTTGAATAGAATCAGACCATAATCACAAAACTCGGCCGCCATTTTGAAGCCGCCATCTTGAATTTTTCAATTTTCACAAAAGAATCATAATATTCGACCCCAAAAACCCCCACATACCAATTTTTAATAGAATCAGACCATAATCACAAAACTCGTCCACCATTTTGGAGCCGCCATCTTGAATTTTCCAATTTTGACAGAAGAATCATAATCCATACCAATTTTTAAGCAAATCGGATCATAATCACAAAACTCACACGCCATATTGGAGCCGACATATCATTTTTTTCCAGACAAAAATTTCTTAATGCATTGTCACCGGAATTATGTACACCTGCCAAATTTCAAATCATTCGGACGTCTGGAAGTGGGTGAAAATCGCGCCCAAAGGAGTCGGTTACAAACAAGCAAACAAACATACAAGTGAAGCTAATATAAAGCGTGTAAAAAGAAAGGAAGTGCCGGGAGGCGAATGGATGGCCTTTTAAAAATAAACTTAAAAATCAGATTGAGTCTTTTTTACGTAGTGTTTATTTAATATGTTATTGTTATCGTTGAGTCAACTGAATTAAATTTTCAAGAAAACTGAATTTAGTATTTGTATGTCTGTAATTGCACCTACTTTCCGTTCCATTTTTCAAAATAACAGTTTTGGAAGTTGGCTGTAAAACATTTTCATGTATTTCTTATGGTGACGGTCAGATGCTAAATATTTTACGTTGATTTTCTTTAATTCATTTTGCTCAAGTAGGTACTTAGTGTTAGCCATCCTCCAAGGTGACAGGGTATCGTTTTTACAGAACCAATTAAAACGTCAAAAAAACTTAGTTAGGACCTGTAATATCATTCTTTCATTCGAGTAAGTAATACTTTCCTAACGATTTTATTTTTAATACATGTTTTTTTCGATGTAGTGCTGTATTAGCCAGAGTAGAAAAACATACATTTGCACTGTTTTCAAAAGGATTAATTTTTTTCTATGTATGCCAAAACAAAGTTTTTTATTTATTTCGGTTAGTACCATCCGCTTTACAGGGATCAATAAAAACGTGAAAAAATAAATAAATAAATTGAAAAATTCTCTATCATTTATTTCTCTCCCGAGCTAGCTCTCTCGCGGATAAAACAAAGCAGGACGCCGAGAGTTCTATAATATTCGATTGTGCGTGAAAGGCAAAATTAGTATAGTACTTCAATTATTTCTAGATTTTTTTACAGAAATAGGCTGACTGAATATGAATAGTCAAAGAGAATAAAAAGAATATTATTTCATGAAATAAATCTTTGTTTACTGAACTTTTCCTACGTGATTTTTTCTATTATTTCAAAAATACCTAATAATTTCGGGATTGACACTGCAGTGCAATATTCCTAACTAGCTATAGCTAAAAGTTGTTCGACGCGTTTTGGAATCTCAAATTTTTTGGAGGTTCAACGGTTGATTGAATAATACTTTATATCGAGTAATATGAACTTTCCTTATGATTTTTGTTGAAAAATGATGATGTGCTATCGATGTAGTGCCGCATCAGTCATGAGCAGAATGTGAATCCATTACAATTATACTATTTTTAAAAGTTTCATTTTTTTCTGCAGAAAACAAAAACTTCCGCTTTTAATTTTTTTCAACTGTTGCTTAGTATCGTCATTAAGCTTCAAAGTGAGAAGAATAAAAATTGTCTGATCTGGCTACAGGGTCTTGTTTTTCAAAAACCAATAAAAATCTAAAAAAAAAGTCCGGACCTGAAATATTTTTTTTAAAACAGATTTTATTGAGCTCAAGGAGCATACTCAGTGTGCCAAATTTCATATGTCTGAGTTTTTTACTTTTAGAGATATTTGACGTAGAATAATTCACATATTTTCAAATATCTCCCTATAGCTGCCTCCGTGGTGACGTTGGTTGTTGCCCTGGAATTCAGGGTCTGCTGACCGAATTCACAAATGAGCGGCTGGCTTCTGTTTGTTGACTCCGTTGATTTGTCGTTTTCTACGAAGTGTTGTTCATCCTTGCACTTCTCCACCGTACTGATGAGGGCCGAGAGCCCGAAACACGTGTCTACGGTTAGTACTTTTCTCTGAGGGCTATGTCCATTAAATTCCTTCCATTTTATATATATATATATATATAAAATGATATGAAAAGGCCCCGGTCCATAGTACTTATGGTTAGACTATGTACAATTCGTCGTGAATCACCCTGTATAAAAATCGTGTGAAAAATATCTCTAGAACTTGTTATAATGATGAATAATTTGAAATTTGAAATGTACATTTGGCTTGTCGGTCTCTTTTCACTGGTTTCGATTAATTATGTAAATTAGCCAAAAAACATTATATACATATTCTTGCAGTAACAGAGACGAGGTTGAATGAGAACACCATTTCAGCTTCTGTCAATATTATCCTAAGAAAAGACAGGGGAGAATGTGGCGGTGGCATTGGATTTTATGTGAAACACAAAATTTTTCTATCGAATACCATAGTCTTGAATATCTTTGGATAGAAATAAAACTAGGCAAAACCGATTTTGTATTAGGAGTAGTTCATCGTCCTCCTCGTAGTAATATACAGTGCTCTTGTAGCGGAGCATTTTTTTAGAGCTCCGTCACTAAGAACGGCTAAAGAATATTTAACCTAATTTTGCTACGTCCCTGCCTATTTGGGGTTTCTATTGGTTCCGGTCTGGCAAAATATTTCATTCCCATGTTAGAAAATTAATGTACATACCCAAAGCTACTGGAATTCACATCAACATCATGCATAAAATATAACGGAGTTTTTCTATATCTTATAAAAAGGGTGAAAAGCTCCGTTGATGGTTTTTGTAAAAGACGGGAAAGAAACCAAGATCGCGATTGGAAAAACCACGTCATTTTTTGTAACAGGCACGAAATCATCCTTCAGATTGCCGGTCCAGTTTCGATTTATCGCGCCATTCTTACCCTAAAAGGAACAAAAAGCGCGCCTTTCTTAATGGGCTTTTTCGTCTAGTTTGGACATAAATTTGATATTCGTTCAGTGAGATCTGAATAAGAAACTGCTTTTATTAAGGCAAAATTCGGAATTCTACCCAACTGCGAAGAGTATAGCCGTCCAGATCATCAGATCGTTGGTGGCCGTACAACAAAAAGAAGCGATTACAAAAAAGGATTATTGATACCAATGCAATAAGAAACAATGGAGTCATTCTCAGATGGAGGATCTGTCGCCTTCTCGGACGAAAGTAGCCGATACTCCACCGACTCGAGGGGGACCAATAAGCAGACGGAGAATCTGCTGGAATACCTTTTCAACGTGTAAACCGAGCTGAGGAAACAGCTCGATGAAATGAGAAGAGATATGACGGAAACACGACGGGAAAATAAGGAGTTGAAGAGGCATTTCCTCACCTTCCAAAACGCCGCAGCGGCTGCTTCCCAGACGGAAGTAGCCAAGGCCACCGCCGCGCCAATGGAGACGGACGAAAACGTTTCGAAGAAGAGAACCCTCGCTGTCTCAGAAGACAAGGAGGAGAACGAAAACGGGAGCAAAGACGACGGGTACACCACCGTTACCCATAATAAGAGGAAGAAAGAGACCAAACCGGAGACCCCATAAGCCGAAGCTGAAATCAAATCGACCCCCTTCGCAAAAAGGGCCCCCGTCGCGGCCAACGGAGAAAGAACCATCCTCGAGGGGCCCCCATCCCCAGGAAACGACCCAAAAAGACCACCCCCAGTCGTCCTTACAAACAAGGACAAGTGGCAGACCATCTCCGCCGAAATGGCCAAGAGGAAGATCAACTTCCTGAAGGCCAGGTTAACCTCAGACGGAATAACGATAAACACAGAGAACGAGGCAAGCTGGAGGGCAACCACGACGTTCCTGGAAGCTGGTGGCTACAGCTTCTATACGTACTCGCTAAAAACAGAAATACCACTCCACGCAGTGATCCGGGGGATTCCGGAGAACACAAAACCGGAGGATGTGAGGGAAAGCGTCCAGGACTCAGTGTTCACAGTCCTGGAATGTCATAGGATGACATCCAAACGCACCAAAAAGGCAGTTCCACTATTTTTAGTGAAAGTACCAAGGGAAGAAAACCACATCTTCAAGATTGACACTTGTGTCATGCTAAAAGTGAGAGTGGAACCCCAACGACAGATGACTGGCGGATTCGTCTCCCAGTGCCACAAGTGTCAATGGTTTGGACACGCACAAAGGTGCTGCCATTCCATCCCCAGGTGCGTGAAGTGCGGAGAAGAGCACGAGTCCCGCACCTGCATAAAGACAAAAGAGCAGCCAGCCACCTGCGCAAACTGTGGGGGCCCACACATGGCCAGCTTCAGAGGCTGCCCCAAATTCCCCAAACCTAGAAGACCTACACCACAACAACAACAACAACGACAAACTCAACTACCAACACAAACATACCAACCACCGCGAAGGAGGCAGGGACCCAGGAACGCTGTGCCCCAACCCCAAGCACCACAGGCACCACCACAATGGGGTCCAACGAGAATAACGACGACGGCAACCACAACAGTCAACCAAGAGCTGTTGGCACTACCTGAAGCGTTCAAGAAACAACTTCTTGAGCTCTTCAAACAAAGCCAGGCCCCCAAAAACCCCAAATGATAAGACAGCCTCCGGAAAAACTCAAAATCTCTCCTGGAACAATAACAGCGCACTCACACGCAAGGATGAGCTGCACGAACTGATATCCAGAACACAAGTGAACATCATCGCCATCCAAAAACAGCGCTGAAACCCCAGAAGAACTTCCATCTTCCAGGATTCACCTGCTACCGAACAGACAGACCCGGTTGTCGCACCCGCGGAGGCGCAGCCCTGCTAGTAAGAACTGGCCTCGAACAACACGAGGCTGAGAAACCAGAACTATCTCGAGGCGAAGCAGGCGCAGTAAAAGTGAAAGTCAGACGCATAGGAATGCTAAGAATCATCTCAACGTATATCCCGCCAGGGGCGAATATACAAAGAGAAGACCTAGCAGGACTATGTCCAGACCATCACCCAACTGTAGCCATCGGAGACTTCAACGCGAAGTCACAGACATGGCACTGCAGAAACAACAATCCACGAGGCCGAAATCTGGAGAACTTACTGGCCGACTACAACGACATCGAAGTAGTAGCCCCCTTCGAACCCACCTACCACGGACTAGCAAACCAAACCCCAGACATCCTAAACATAGCACTGATACAGTCCATCCCAGACAACACTGAGATGGAAGTATTAGACGAGGGCTCCTCAGACCACAACACAAAACCCTAACCATTCCAGAAAAATACAAACATAACACTCCAAAACACAAAACAGACCTCGAAAGAGCAACAATACAGTTGCAACAAACTATCCAGGAAGCCATAGAACGCAGCTCGAAGACCACCCAAGCAACCAGGTTCAACTTCCAACTAGCACTAACCCCAGAGGTTAGGGAGCTAGTTAGGAGCAGGCGCCGCTTGAAAAAGAGATACCAGAGAACACTGGCTCCCGAAGATAAGAGGAGAATGAACCAGGCAGGCAGGCAACTGCGGCTGGAACTCAAAGCTCACCAAACACAGCAATGGACAAACAGGATGACAGAAATGAGCACAGAAGACAACTCTGTATGGAGAATGCAGAGAGTACTTCGACAAGGCAGAAGGAAAAAAAGGAAGCATTTGCGGACCTTCGAACGCCAGTGTAGAGACAACCAGGTCAACCAAACCGACGAAGTGGAAGACATGGAAACCCGAGCCAGTCAGACTGTCAGGAGAATAAACGGATCCACGATGGCGAGCACGTCCTTGAACCAACTTCGCCAGAAGAAATCAAGGACATCATCCGAAACCTTGCTACCCGCAAGGCACCAGGACCAGACCAAATTTCGAATAGAGCCTTAAAGGCTCTGCCGAGAAAAGGAATTGCTGCCTTGACCAACATCGTCAATGCAGTGCTCAGGCTCAGACACTTTCCACGACCATGGAAAGAAGCCACGGTCATCATGATCTCCAAACCCAACAAGAACCATGTGATACCGCAAAACCACCGACCCATCAGCCTCACACCCTCGATGAGCAAGGTGGCAGAACGAGTCATCCAGAGACGATTGGAACCACTCACGGAAGAACTCAACGTCCTACCAGACGAGCAGTTCGGCTTCCGACAAGGACACTCTACGGAAATGCAGGTCCTGAGGATACTGGACTTTGCCGTAACAGGCTTCAACCTGGGCAGGGGACACCACACAGGAGCCTTATTCCTAGACTTTTCCAAGGCCTTCGACAGGATCTGGCACGATGGCTTAATCACCAAAATGACAGACCTCGGATACCCCACTCCCATAGTGAAGCGATAGACTCCTTCCTGCGAGGACGGCGGTGCCAATGTAAAGTTGGCAGCGACCTCTCAGCAGTGAGGACCCTAGAAGCAGGAGTACCGCAAGGCGCAGTCTTATCTCCACACCTGTTCTTCATCTACACGGCGGATATCCCAAAGCCTGCTGACAACTTTAACAAGCTAGCGCTGTACGCAGACGACACAGCACTAGTGGCCAGATCGGTGAACGCAACGCAAGTAACCCGATACCTGCAAGATCAAGCAGACAAGCTTGAGGACTGGTTCAACCTATGGAAGATCGAGATCAACGCAGAAAAGAGCCAAGCAATACTTTTCACCAGAAGGCGAACGACACCGTCAGGACATGTCATCATGAATGACCAACGAATCCCATGGGCAAACGAGGCCAAATACCTTGGAGTCACCTTGGACAAAAGATTGACATTCAGGCAACACGTAGACCGAAGGCTCGGACTAGCGAAAGCAGCCCGAAAGAACCTCTACCCCCTCATAGGACGCAGTAGCAACATGGACCTCCAGTTAAAACTGCTCCTTATCAGGACCATCCTCCTCCCCATCATCCTATATGCATCCGCCGCATGGGGTCAATGCGCACAAACATACAGGACCAAGATCCAGCTATTCTTAAACGTGAGCCTAAGAATGGCAGTGGACGCTCCCAGATACGTCCCGAATAGATTTATCTACAGGGACCTGAATGTCAATCCGAACTTCATTGACGACCATCTTCGGAACCACGCCACCGCGACGTTCCTGAAGACGGATACCCACACGAACCCGGTGATTCAAGACATCCACGAGAACCTAAACCTGGACGATCCCAGGTTTAGAGAAAGGGAAAAGTATCTGCGACCAGTCTACCAAAACGACCGTCCACCACCGAGAGTAGCACTCCGGCGCGTCAGGTGAGTAACAACTCAACACAAAACACGTAAGATCAACACACCCACATCACACCATACACTTACACACCCATCAGGTATATCACCACCATGCACACACAGCACAAGTCAGGTAAACATACAACAATCAGATAACAAGGGGTTTAAAGCACTCAGAGGCTGACTTCATACCACAGGAGGTACGATTTCAATTTCACAAACGTGCCATTTGCGAGTTGAGGACCGCTCCAAGGAAGAGCGGGGGAGGATGGAAGTGGAAAGTAAATCTCGTTCACACATAACATGAAGGGGATTTACTATCCATGGGCGCTCAACCTTAAGGGGGCATGGTGTGCATCGGGGCTTGTTCCTGTTGTGCTTCTGTAAGGCTGGTTCCAGTTACTCGATAGCGAAAATAGTGTGAAAAGAGTATTGAATAGTAGAGTGATCCAGAAGCGTTGAGGTATCCGTAAGTGGAAATTGTGAATAAATTGTATTTGAGCTTGGTTTCTCCGTGTGCTGAAGCACCCGAAGTTTATTATTTCTGCATTTATTATTATTGCATTCGGTTCAATTAATTGCCAGGAATTTAAACATTATTGAGTGCATTATTATCTGTCGTGGTATTTAAATCTTAGTTCTGCATAGTATTCCTTCTTTTATTCAATTAATTACCGGCGAATTTAAATATATTTTCTGCATTATTATTATTTCCTTTATTCGAGCATTTGCCGTAAAGTTTAATTTGGTCAAAAGACTACAGTGTGAATATTGGTTATGTTATTTTTAAGTGGTACAAGCGAAATTTTCGTAAAATCGATTGATTGTTTAATTTAGGGTAATATTGAAACTTTAGTCAATTGTTGGTTGTATTATGGGTAAATATGTATGATTTATTTACCAAGTTGGATAATATAAAGTGGATGATTTTATTTTGATTTTTCTCTGAAACAAATATTGGTGTCCCCGCGGAAAAAAATTCTCAATTAAGCACTTGCAGGTATTTTTGTCGAGGGAAATCTTTCACAAATAGTTCACAGATTTGGCCGCTTTGATAATTGTTGAGTTATGTTTTCAGTTGTTTGAGTTCAGGAAAAACGCCCAATGAAAACAACTGACGCAAAAGTTTACATCACTTCAATCAGTGAATGTCAGTTTTCCATTGTCTTGAGTTCAGGGAAAACGCCGAATTTAAGCTATTGACGTATTATCAAATTACATAACAACAATTCTTTTTCCCCCGATGTTCGTATTCAGGAACCAACCAAATCAGAACAACGGCCGCAATATATACGATGAATTAAAAGTTCATTTTTCCCGGAAAATACGCGCAGAGCGAAAGTTCACGAATTTTACAAGTTATAGTCATATTCAGGAAGAATATTATATTTTGCAATTCGAGAAGGTGATTTGGTAAATAAGTGTTATTGGCTCCATTGAGGGGATGTAAGTTATTTTATATTACGAAAACACTGTGATGCTTTGTGGTCTGTATCCACGCCCAGTTGTTAGAAATCGCCGAGCATAAACAATAGTAAAACAAAGCCAAATAGATAAATCTTGTTAAAAAGCAAAAGTAGTAGCAAAAAGGGCCTATTTTAAGGAACAGAGAAAAAATATCGCATCTGGGATTATTGCAAACGTGAAGCTTAGGTAATATACGAGTGGAACTTAGTATTCAATTTTGTTCTGCGGATTGACAAGGGTAAGTCGGGAAGGTATAACGAATTGCCTACAAATTCGAAAAATCACTTTCTGAGTCAGTCAGTTAACCGTGTTCAGGAAGAAATATTTTTTTTTTACTATTAATATTATTCCATTTGTTTCCTTATTTGCCGTGAATTTACAGTTTATGTGACCAGTTAGATGCCGTGAATTTAAATATAATTTCGAAACTGTTATATTGATAGGATTATATATATATATATATATATATATATATATATATATTATATACTTTTAGATTTAAGCAAAAATAGACCAGATAATTTAATCCATATTACACCCTGTGTTTACATTGAAAAAGAAACATTTTCCATTTCATATAAATTATTGAAGAAACTCAGCAGACGTACTTAATCAAGTTTTGAAATAAACTAAACAAAGACATTTCTGACTCTCTGTCTCTCTGGGAGACATAAAAGCAATCGGCGTTCAGTATCCAAAAATTGTACTTAAATACACCCTACAGTATTTTGTAAAGATTCGAAAAGTGTCAACATACCAGACCCCTGGACGTGCCATCTCCATCTGCAGCTATCCTAGTGCGTGGAGAAATAGAGAAAGGAAAATATTTCCTGCATAATATGCTGGCGTCATAAATAACGTGACTTTCTAGGAGCTTGAGAGCTATTAAAACAGACCCTAGAAAAATACGTCACACTCTATAGAATGAAGTTTTACCAGAACTTTTAACTTTGACTGGCAATATTTTACTTCTGGGTGACTGACATAAATTCCCACTTGCTGGAAAGACAATATTTTCTCAGAATACCTATGGATTCGAACAAGTTATAAAGGAGCCTACACGAATAACTGGTACATCTAGCACGTTAATTGATCCTATATTCATACGAGCTTCATATTCTATTTCAAAATCAGGAATAATAAATGCAGATTTGTTTTCAGATCATATGTTAGTTTATTGTATAATTGACATACCTATTTTGAAAGCAGGTCTCAAAAAAGTAGCATACAGACATTTCAAAGATTTCGACCATGAGTTATTTCTCTTGGATCTGAATCGTATCGCTTGGAAAAATATATATTCCATTGAAAATATAGACTCTAAACTTGAGTGTCTCACTGAAAATATTTTGATGTTATTCAATGTACATGCTCCGATGAAAAAGGTAAGATATACTAAACCTTTTGCGCCAGTGATAACTGACAACTTAAAAATCATATTCCAGCTAAGGAATGCTGCCCTCACAAAATTCATGTTAAATAAAACAGTTGAAAATTGGAATAATTACAAAAACTTACGAAATTTTCCCGTAGCATCGCTTCGTCGAGAAAAAGCAGCTTACCTACGTCATCTAAAAACTGCAAATAAGTCAAAGGAATTATGGCAAACTCTAAAACAAATGAAAATTCAATCAAATAACTACGTCCCCCTCCCAAACAGCTTACATAATCCAAATGAAATACATGACTTTTTCATATCAGTTTTCAAGAAAAGTGATTCTTGTGAAAATACTAGTCAGTATTATGATATGAATATGTTCCACCCATATATATTCAAATTGGAACCAGTTACTGCAAACATTGTGAAGGACGCAATATATTCCTTGAAATCAAATGCTTGTGAGGTAGACAACATAAGCTTGCATATGGTAAAACTCTGTTTCCCAACTATCCTTAATCACATCACCCATATTATAAGTTGCCGTCTAAATAAATGCTATTGTTAACCCTATAGCAAAAAATAATTCCCCCAAAAATGTCACTGATTTGAGACCAACCAGTCTGTTATGTGTATTATCAAAAGCTTTGGAAAGAATGGTATATAATCAAGTTTCAGCTTTTGTAAATGAACATAATATATTACCATCAATCAGAATTCCGCAAAGATCATAGTACGACCTCACTCCTCAATCTAACTGATGACATACTTAGATCTCGCGATAAAAAGATGGCTTGAATTTTGATATTCCTTGATTTTTATTTATATTATGGGTTTGCCGATTCTGTAAATTTTTTCAAATCTACCTTTTTGATCGATATCAGATGGTGAAAATAAATGATGTTACGTCGAGTCCAGCTCATTTTATTTCCGGTGTTCCTCAGCGGTCTATTCTGGGCCCTCTATTGTTTTTAATCTATACAGTAGATATTTACGAAAAAATCAAATTATCAAATCTTCACACTTATGCAGACGACACTCAAGTTGTGCATCATTTTGACCCCTCTGTTGCAAATGATACCTGTGATGAAATAAACTGCGATTTACAAGTCATTATTCTGTTCAGCATAATTTTTAACATTAAATTCCACCATAAGTGTTGCCATCTTATTTTATTCCGAAGGAGTGAGAGAACAGCTCAAACGAAGTATTCGCTTGTACATAGGGGAAACACGTTTAGAATTCTCGACATAATCGAAAAACTTAGGTCTCATCATCGATGAAAAATTAAGATTTGTTGAACATGTCAAGGCACTAATACAGTGCACTTATGCACGCTTAAGATTGCTCTTCGCAAATAAGAGTATTATGAGTTCAGGTCTGAAAAAACAATTATGTGAGTGTCTCGTATTGTCAATTTTTGAGCACTGTAACATGGTTTATTTTCCCTGTTTAGAACAAAGAACAGTTTACAGAATCCAGAAAATACAAAATACATGTTGTCGTCTGATTTTCAGGCAAAATGTCCACAGTATAAATGTTAGACACCAGCTAACATTAACAATGCCTCATCATACCTCGTCTCTGTTTGAAAGAAGTTTTACATACACTTCACTTATGCTTTATTATTCACTACCATGAGAATACAATACACCCGTCGCATTTTCGTAAATTAATTAAAAATAATTTATTACATCAGTCTTTTCATGTGAGATGACATGTACACATGTGAATTTCAAGCTAGATACAAGCTTTAGGTTTAGGCTCAGTATTAGGTCTTGAATATAAGTGAAGCACAGGTTGAGTGTAAGAATAGCTTCCTAGCTAAACTTTGCCTGATGCCCAATTCTCATGCCTCTTATTACTATGTAATATTCTTTTGAGGAAATAAAGACGAATTATTATTATTATTAGTCAAATATTCAATTCTGGAAAAATCCCTTCTAAGTGAGTCTACATTATAAAATAAAACTACTGGGCAAATTTCATATTCATAACTTTAGCGGTTTCGGCTAGGTGATGATGAAAGGTTACGTTATACTGGGTGAGTCAGAAGTACTTTGACAAACTTCAGGAGGTGATTCCTCACAATATTCTAATATGAATTGTCCAAATAAATTTATTTCCAAGATACAGGGTGTTAAAGTTTTATTTTTATTTTCGTTTTTTTAAATAACTTTTGAAATACTGACCTTAATTAAACGAAAATTGGTATTGAGAGGTTTTTTGAGGTGTCGAATTCAAACCTGATGTTATTATTGCTCTTACTCGTAGGGGTCGCCACCTACACGTCTTTTTCTTTTTTGAAGATTCATAACTTTTTTGAGCGTACCTACTTCTAGCATATTTTCCAGTAAAAAAATCAATTCTTCCATCATGTCTTCGTAAAAAAGCTAGGCTTGTTACGAATCGCTATAAGCAACCGGTTTCTAGATATTTGGACTTGAAAATTTCAAGTCGATTATTTGATGCGTGTTGGAGTTATTACCATTATTTTGCATTTTTCACAAGAATGCTTAAGAAATGAATTTGACGTTTAAGTAAGTAGTTTTGGTAAAGTTAAACATTTTGTTGTTTTGTTGAAGTTTCTGTAAGTTTTAAAACACTAATTTTGAAAAAATGGATTATTTAAACAATTGTAGTACCCTGTACAAACTCAGTTCATTACATATTTCGTTCAGCAAATATTTTCGAGTATACGATTGGAAATATATTCCAATAATCATATCGGTAAATGAAATGAGATACTCCTGCCCAGACACCTGCAGATACAGAATCGTTACAGAATTGTCTAGACTTGATGAAACGATCAATGGGTTATTCATAACGATAAGTAGGACCACCCAAGGCAGAAAAAATATCATTTTTCTCGCCCGACTGAGAAACGCTGAGTTGGAAACTTTAAGATAACCAATTTTTGCGTGGGATTTATACAGATCGCCGTTGAAGGGATAATAAAATAAAAAACTACAAACGCCATTGCATTGAAGGCGGGGCTGTAAGAGAAAAATTGGGATTAAAAGGTGGGCCTAATTGAACGTTTTAAAAAACAAAGGGGGTGAATAATAATTTTGGAGGCGGGCAAGGGAGTCGGTCAGGGTTCGCGAAATCGGACGGTCAAGTGGGCAATACGGGGAGACGGCGAAAACGCGTCGAGAGTTTAAGGCGAGGTTGCGTCGCGACGCCCTGGATTAAGGGTGTTGTTTAGCGTAGAACCCGCTACGGAACGGAAAATAGTGACGGTGATCGTGCACTGGAAAACAATTCGTGAATTCAGGGATTTGATGAAGTTCTGGATTATCTGCCACTGGTAGGGAATAGCAGCTCAGCACACAGGGTAAGCGATTTAAAGCTGTATGTTAATGTAACTAACCACTTATAATCTCTGGGGAGGATTTCTTTTCAATTTTAAGTTTTGCAGTACGCTTTTTGCAAATGAGAATAATCGATACAGGGTACTCGTCTCTTTCCACTCCATTCTGTTAAATGAATACAAATGTGTTTTGGAGATAAATACTTCACATTTTGCTGAGCTCCAGGAATTGATATTTCGATCATGTCTATGTGTTTTTTTTAATATGTATTTTCACTAAAATATTTTGATACTATTGCCGGTTTTCTCTAATCAAGAATTTGTTTGTTATGTTTATTTTTACCTTTTTTATTATATAGATATTTTTTAAGTTGCCTTTCATTTCTCTTACCTCAGAGAAGTCATAGTAAGATCTAAAAGACCTGCCTTCGCGCGCAGGCCGAACTGATGTCTTTTTGGACTACGAGGGTGAAAGAAATGTATTTTTATTAAAAATACACTGCCCTGAACATCAATATAGTAGAACTACACAGGGCAGATGTAACAAATGGTGACAGTAGGTGGGATAATTTTTGACTTTTTTCTGAGGAAGAGATTAGTAGTTCTACTGTAGAAAGCTAGGAATAAATAACGTTAATTGAATTTATTTTCTTGGCCCTATCTCAATTTATTTAGTCTGTTCATTTAGTGAGGCCCTAATGTGATTAAAGGAGTTTTTCATAAAGGTATAATTTCATTTGAAGAGTGTGCCGAGAAACGGTATATTTTTGTGAGTGGAAAGAAGCCCTGCGCAAATAATTTTTAACGGTTTTTTCGAAGTAGCTCGGAATAAGACATTGAAGAAATATCTCGAATTTTCTTGATAATTCGGTAAAAAAAAATCTTATTAGTTGAATAGATTCTACTAGTAGGTAGGACAAGAAAAAAATAAACCATTTTTTTTTACCGCAAAATAGCCCTGTAAAGAAAATCAAATAATTATAGTTTTGCCGACGGACTCTTACCGACGGAAGAAGTTCATCATTTCTAATTGAGTTTGGCGCTTATTGCTGTTGTTTTTATTCTGGTTAGATTATTGAGTTAATATACAGGGAAATTCAGAGAAAAGGAACCTTTTTCTTCGGGTTTTAGAATCTCTGTTGGAATTAAAAGGAGTTTGATGATTTTTTGTTAACATAGAAATAATAAAGTATATTAGGGTGATTTAGAACTGTTGCTTGATATATTCAGTACTAACGGTGATTTTTTTTTTTTATATAGATGTTATATCGGGAAAAAAATTCGGGAAACTTTTTCACATTCCAATTTTTTTTACTAAAGTAAAAACAATAAGTTTTGAGTTTGATTATGGAAGTATTGCATCAAGTTGAAGAATTGCAAGTAATTTTTTTTCGAAAAGTCAACACAAAGAGCTACTTCGAATTATAGAGGTTTTTTTTCAGAGAAAGAAAGGTAGGTGGGAGTTGCTTTTTCGCTAATAATTTAATGTAAAATTATGGTTACTACTCCTCCCCAAACTACTAACACAACTACTTTGACGACAAGTACCAGCACCATTGGAGGCAATGTTCCGATTTCAACGACTGCACTTACAAGCTTGAGGGTGCCAGCCATGTATTCGCTAGGGATGGTAGCTACTACCTTAGATGATTTTTCTGGGAAAGACGCGGAAAGATATTTTGAAAAGTTAGAATTGCGTTCAAAATTAGACGGGTGGACAGAAGACGAAACTGTCAAATTACTCAAATTCAAACTAATCGGGGAAGCTTATAGCTATTTAAAATCGGATACAGGGTTGGACTCGCTCTCATATTACGATTTGAAAAATAAATTTTTGAAAAAATTCACTTCATCTAAGCTACCGGGAGAAAGTCAATGGAATCTCAGTCGATGTTTTCAAAGACTCGATGAAGAAGTATCTTCTTTTTGTACGCGGTTACGCATTATAGGTGCAAAGTTGCTACGGGAAGATTTGAGCGGAGCCACTCCAGAAGAAGAAGCAGGAATAAAGAAAAAGAATAAGGAGCTTCTTTTGAATCAATTCAAAATCGGGTTACGTAAGGACTTGATGAAAGAAACAGGAGTATTGCTGTTGAGGGAAGAAAATTTGGATTTAGAAAAGGCGGAAAATTTGGTGAAACTCCAAGAGACCACTCTCTTGATGATGCAAGGAAGAATGTCAAACATGAAGATTTCGACAGTGGAAACAGAGAGAGTTTGCTACACCTGTGGAAAACCAGGACATCTAGCTAGAGAATGTCGTAGGACAAAGAGCACGCAGCCCATGGGTTCGAATTTATGTTTTTCCTGCAACTACGAGGGGCACTGGGCACGAGACTGTCCTAGAAATGCACCAGAAGAACACAAACCTGGATCCCAAAATTTTGGTAGAAGATTCCAAGGGCCATCAGAGCCACCTTCACGGAATTGGGGGCCACCTTCACGAAATTGGGGACCACCTTCACGAAATTGGGGACCACCTTCAAGAAATTGGGGACCACCTCCACGAAATTGGGGACCACCGATGGCAAGAGCTCGAGATAACCAAGCTCGGGAACGAATGGGGCGTGAGGAGATGGGACCATCTTCAGGTGCTGTTCCCAAAACGGAGACAGGAATCGAGATTTTCCGCATCAGGTTTTTCCCGGAATGAAGAGAACAAAAGGCAGTTAAACTAAGAAGGCCGATATCTTACTGCCAAGATGGAGGCCGACAACGAAAATGGGGGCAGAATAATTTTAGGATAGGCAACGACAGAATGTATGAACGTGATCAATTTACTATGACTATTCCGGAGGTAGCTTCTGACGAAAATCAGGATATACCACATATAATCCAATTGAGAATAAACGAAGAGTTATGTCATTGTTTAGTGGATACAGGTGCGGCAGTGACACTACCGATTGGAATGGTTCAAAGACATAACATAAATACTTGGGACGCGGGCAAATACAAACTAACCAGTGTGACTGGACATTCCCTGCGAACTTGGGGGACCGCCGTCATTTCAATAGGTCCTGAAGATGGGAAGTGGAACATAAATTGGACTGCCATAGTTTGTGACAATGAAACGTTGGGAAATGTTCGAGCGATACTTGGAAGGGATTTTCTTCATGCCAGTCAAGCCTGTATCAGCTACGAAAATGAACCATTTGTGAAATTGAAGGGAGAAATATTTCGATTTTTATGCCAGGAAGGACCTACTTGTGATAGTGGCTACCATGACAAGAATATTGGACATATCACCACTTCTTTAGGTGTGAACAGAAATTCAGAATATATTGAGTCAATGGAGTTTGTACGAAGACGTGAAATCTATACTTTACCAACGACATATCAAGGGGATGCCGGAAGAAACTTAACGCATGAAAGAAAACATTCACGGAGAAGCAATGGGTCTAGTGGAAAATTCATTGAGGAACGTCACAAAAGTGATATCGAAGAATGGAAAAAATGGCTTCAAAAAATAAAAAGTTTCTTTGGGAGTTCACGAAATGGAAAACCAACAGAAGAACTTCAGCATACAAATGATGTAAATCGCCAACCTAACCAGGAGTATGGAAAAGACTCGGCCAAAAGTATCGAAGGAAAAATTGAAGAAGTTGTAACAGAAATTCAAACTGGAACAGGGAAAGAGGATGCCGGGGAACGAATAGAAGGAAAGGATAGTGTACCGGAACCCGTTGAACAGGAAATCCAGGAAAACAAGGACCTCGTGGAACCAAGTCTGGAAATGATATCAACCGAGAAACAACCAAGGGATCCAGAAGAAGTATTTCATGATATCACCTCAATCGACACTACAAAGAGCGCGGGTTGTTCCAGTGATCAAGAACAAAAATGGGAAACCGACATAGTCCTGGAAGAAGACATAATAATCCCCGCACGAACTGAGGCGCTAGTGAATGCAAAACTTAGCACAATAATAGAAGGAGAGCTAGTGGTCTGCGAACCAGTGGACATAACAAATGGTTATGTACATGCAGCAAATTGTTCAGTCTGGAACACTTGGACGAGAATACGAGGGAGAAACTTATGGCACTCATTCGAGAATACCACGACTTATTTTTGGAAGATGATGTCGTACTAACCCGTGCCACTGAAGTTAAACATAGCATAACATTGGAACCAGGAGCCCAGCCGATATGCAAAGCCCCTTACAGAATCCCCTATCATCAGCGGGAGGTCCTACAAAAAGAAATTGATAGACTGCTGGATACTGCGGTTATCCGCCCATCATTTAGTCCATGGTCAGCTCCTGTCGTGCTGGTTACAAAAAAATTGCCGAATGGAGAAGAGAAAGTGAGAATGTGCATCGACTATCGTGGACTCAATAACGTTACTAAGAAGGAATATTACCCATTGCCTAATATTTCGGACCTGATTCAGGGATATAACTCAGGAAGTGAAGCGCTGTTTTCGGTCATTGACGTAGTAGAGGCCTATCACCAAATCGACATGGAGGAAAAGGATATACCGCTTACAGGCTTCAGTACTTTTCAAGGCCACTACGAGTACCTGAAAATGCCATTTGGTTTAGTCAATGCTCCATCAACCTTTCAACGGTTCATGAATATCACGCTGGCTGGACTTACAGGAGAACTGTGTTTGGTATATCTAGATGATATTATCATTTTCAACTCTGCGGGAAAAGAGGACCACATTGGAAAACTAGGGCAGGTTTTTGAACGACTCAGAGAAGCAAACGTGAAATTGAAACCGAAAAAATGTAGTTTCTTACTGAAGGAAGTGAAGTATTTGGGCCACATGATAACACAGAATGGGGTGCTTCCAGATCCAGAGAAGATAGAAGCAATACAGAAGTTTCCCATGCCAAAGAATGTTCGAGGAATGAGATCATTCCTAGGATTGGTGAACTGGTATCGCAGATTCATACCCAACGCGGCAGACTTAATATCTCCTCTGACGAATCTGACCAAGAAAGACGTGAAATTTGAATTAACACCAACAGTTCTGGAAGCCATACAGAAGTTGAAGGATACACTAACATCAGAAATGGTTCTGATTTTCCCAGATTTCACACAGCCATTCATAGTTGCTACGGATGCATCTGGATCAGGAGTGGGGGTAGTACTCAGCCAGATCAGGGAAGGATATGAACGACCTATAGCCTATGCCAGCAGAAGTTTCAAGAAAGCGGAATTGAACTACTCCACCACAGAAAAGGAACTCCTTGGCGTAGTATTCGGAATCCAGACATTCAGGTGTTATCTTTATGGAAAAAAATTTACGGTAATTTCCGATTACAGGCCACTAAAATGGTTATTAACTTTGAAAGATCCAGCATCACGCCTCACGAGGTGGGCTCTAACACTGTCCGAATATGACTTTTCGGTAATACATAGAAAGGGAAGATTGCATGGAAACGCCGATGCTCTGAGTCGGATGTACAATAAAGATGACCACTTTATCGATGTCGAATATGAGGACTACGAAGAGTACAGAAAAAACCACCAGGTGCCTAAAATGAAAAAAATGACTATCAAACAAGGAAATCTATTTTCGGTTTCGGAAGAATGGGCACTGGCCCACTGCGTATCACAGGATCTCGCTATGGGGAAAGGAATCGCACTGCAGTTTAAAAATATATATGGATCAGTGGAAATCCTGCGGCAACAACAGAAAAATGTTGGAGAGGTAGCTGAATTGAACTTACCGGAAAGAAACATCTATTACCTAGTGACCAAAAGCTTATACTATGAAAAACCTTCATATAGGTATATGTGGAACGCTTTGAGGAACCTAAGAAACTGTTGTGAGAAAAACCAGGATACTTTATTAGCTATACCGAAGATAGGATGTGGTATCGATGGACTTGCGTGGGACAAAGTACAAGAGATGATAGAATTCATCTTCCATAACTCGAATATCGAACTATGTGTGTATGAAGACACCAAAATAGTTGCAACTATAACTTTACAGAAAGAGGGGGACATTTTGATGGAACCTGAATGGGAACGAGCAACGCTCAAGTTGTCTCAGGATAAGGATATTTTCTGCCAGGAAGTAATAAAACTGGTGAAGGAGGAAGACGCTCAGGAAGCTAGTTACTACTTGTCCAAGGATGGAATACTATATCGTGTTGAAAGTGATGGCGATAAATTGATAAACCCTAAAACTTTTATTCCGAAAGTGATGGAAGATTTTCATGATTCTCCGATGGCTGGACATCCGGGACAACAGAAAACATTAATGAGTCTGAAACGTAGATTTTTCTGGCCCAATATGCGCACCGATGTGATAAAGTATTGTACAAGTTGCGATGCATGTAATAGGAGAAAAACATCGCCTCATGTGAAGAAGGCTCCACTTCAACGCTTCACTCCCACCACGGAACCATGGGAGTTGACCTCGATGGATGTTGTGGGACCACTAGTAACATCACTCAATGGAAATCGATATTTGCTTACGTTCCAAGACTATTTCACAAAATACGTTGAAGCGATCCCTCTACCGGACCAGAAAGCTGATACCATAGCTAGAGCATTTGTAGAGAATGTTATCGTAAGACATGGTTCGCCAAAGAAACTTCTCACTGACAGAGGAGCAAACTTCACCTCAACTCTGTTCAAAGAAGTATGTAAAGTATTGGGGATCGAAAAACTACAGACGGCTAGTTATGCTCCCACGACAAATGGGCAGATTGAAAGAATGCACCGAGTTCTCAAGGATATGCTGTCACACTACATCAGCGAGAACCAAAGAGATTGGGATAACTGGATCCCCTTTGTATTAATGGCGTACCGAGGCAGTACACACAGTTCCACAGGTTACAGCCCTTATTTTTTACTCCACGGGTGAGACCAAGTACTCCCAATGGATAGTATGATAAGTTCGGGGAGAATTAGATAAGATTACGATGACAACTACGCATCGGAACTTCTCGAAAGGCTGAGGAGAGTTTATTCAGATGTTTACAAAAATACTGAAAAAGCGAAATCAGAGAGGGTGAAAAGGTACAACAAAAAGACACAAATTCAATTTGGGAGATCAGGTATACTTGAAAGATATGGCGGTCAAACGTGGACTATCGAAAAAGTTGGTTAGGAGTTGGATTGGACCATATAGAATTATTGAAATGATTGGTCCGGTGACTTGTAGAATAAGGAAATGTGGTGGAAGAGATGAACAAATAGTTCATGTGAACAGACTAAAAATATATACTGCTAGGACAGATGAGGAGCACCGGTCAATGAGAGAAGAAAGAAAGAAAAAGAGGGAAAATAAGAAACAGTACACTGAACTGGAGTCCGAAGAAGAGGCAGAGGAAATTGGGAGATTCAACCCAATGATGGTTCCACAATACGTGAATGTGGCACCAGATGAAAATAGCAGTGGCCCGAGTAGCGAAGAAGAGGAAACTGATGTGCACTCAGAAAGTGAAGAAGAACAGCTGCTCGACGAACCAGCAACTCAGTTACGGAGGTCAAGTCGTTTTAGGCGGCCTCCTGACCGTTGGACCTATTAGATATCCAACATAAGGGATATTTGAATGTCCATCAACGGACAAAAATCTTTCAACGTTCTTCTCATTTCGGTATATCATACTTCAGGGGATCAGATATTTTTTTTCGAAAAAGAAAACTGTCAGAAAAAATCTTTTAACGTGGGTTCAGTGGGATATACGCTGGTACGGTGAATCTAATAATTTTTGGGTAATATATCAAATATTTTTTTTGCATACCGAAGAAAAAAAAAATTTTTTTTTTGCAATTGTCTTGGGTTATATCCGGGATTTTTCCTTCTGGGTAGTCAGGGAAAACATTGGTACTACATTTATTACTACAGTGGGGTGAATTGACAATGTCCTTATATTCACTCCCCTTCCTTCTTTTTATGTTGATGTATGTATACATACACATATTAAAGTTAGCATAGGGGTATATCCTGGAGCCAAATTCAATAAGAAACAGTTTACGTTTACTATTTTTCAATTGAGATCTGGTAGTAATTTGATCATGATTTTGTGATCGATTTTTTTATTAATGAGATTTTTGTAATAATTCGTTCATGATTTTGTAATTGTTTTTTTTTCAATTGAGATCTGGAAATAATTTGTTTATGATTTTGTGATTGATTTTTTTTAATGAGATTTTTGTAATGATTTGTTCATGATTTTGTTACTGAATGAGGTTCTCGTGAGTTAATGATATATTTCAATTTATTGTCTAGGGGGTTTTGAACCGAACTGCGATAAAACTAAACGTAGTTGGGAGAAATATACATCATGAAATCAAGCAGTTATCCGGTCATCATCCTGGGAATAACCTTTTTTCTGGCCACCAGCTTCATCACCCAGGTGAAGTCTATGATAGCATATGATTGTGATGACAAAGACTCTGAAATACCGACTGTTTCGATTCGCGATGTCGCCGAGTGTCCCGAGATAAACACTGCTTACTATAGTGAATCGGGAACTGTTAAAGTTATTCAACGGGACGAAATATCTCTCCAGCACGTATGGACTTGTCTGATAGAAGTAACCCGTCTAATCTCCCATTGTGGCATGCATAGCCATAGTTCGGTTGTGGCCGGGGGTATCATGAACTATATTTATCGTGTTGGCGCAGAAGAATGTCGCAGCATACATCGTTACCGAACTCTGAAGATCTACCAACAAAATATTGGCGGAATAACAATGAATGGAACTACGACAGCATCTCTGACACTAGAGGGGGTGGTAGATTCCGATGGAACGTGCGAAGGATCCACGTATCATGAAAATGGACAAGTTTGGAAGGACATCGTTATTATTGCAACTATTAAAATTCAGGTAACGGATTACCTAGCCAAAATGAAATTGGATGAAAATGAAATAAGTTTGATAGGTGGCGTTGTTTGCCCATTCTTGAAAGGATACTGTTTTGACACAAATCTTGGGGAAACAACATGGGAGGTCAGTCCTCTACGAACTTGCGAAGAAAAACTCAGCCTTCTCTATCACGGACAGGCTGAAAAGATCAAGAATCAGTTCACCACAGAACAAATCATCGTTGTTGAAGATAACACCAAAGTATTTGCCGTTACTTTAACTAAGAAAGTATATTTATGTCAATTGGAGATTTGGCAAACCGAACATCCTAGGATACTTGTCATAGAAGGAGAACAGAAAAACCATATATCTCCAAAGATAAATGTCCTACCACATAATGCCGATCTAATGGCCTATGTAAATAGCAATTTTTTATATGTAGAACAAGCCTATACTCGCAAATTGGACCAATTATATACCGATAAGGTTCATCGACGATGTCTTATACAGAGAGAAATTCTGCGGACCCGTCTTCTGATGGCGCCATTAGTGCCAAGTACCCTGAGCCAGCTTGTAAAAGAGAGTGGAGGTTATGTAGGGCGAGTATTAGGCGAAGTATTGTATATAATGAGATGCGTACCACGCACTGTCGCTATTCGCCGCACGGAAAAATGTTATAATGAGTTGCCGATAGTGGTAAACAATGCATCCAAATTTATGGCACCAGTGACAAGGATAATTCAAACACATGCGGAAGAAGTGGACTGTAATGGATTGATGGCCCCCTTGTACCTTATAGATGACCAGTGGATGGGACTCAGCCCCTACCCCACTATAAAGAAGGCTCCCGAAGTGTTGTCACCGGAATCTTATCTGAAATTGACTTTTTTCCCCATCCAACCTGTCGGAACTTTGGGAATTTACACCCAGGAAGAAATAAGCAACGCTCAAAGGATTCTCACGTTTGGGAACGAGAGAAAAGCAGTCGAAAATAGCATCGCTAGACGAGTGGCTGGACTAGAAACAACTGGTCAAGGGTTATCCACAGTGAATCTCTTCAATACCAAAGAAATGAAGGAACTGGCTCACAACACTATACGGCAGGTCTGGGGATGGTTTACTGACTTAGGACTTTTCATGAGTGGATTGATGGGATTCTATGCCATCTTCAGAATTGTAAAATATGGGATAGGAGTGATACTGAATGGGATCCAGCTTTATCAGACTCTGGGATGTGGAGTTATGATACTAGCCAGCTTGTGGAACAATCTCACTATGTGGGTGACTCATCGACATCACCAAAAAGTAGGGAAAGCGAAAACTGACCCCGTAGTGGACCAACCTACTCAGCTGAATGGAGTGACAACCCAGCGTATTTATCCAAATCTATCGCACTGGACTGAGCAGCAAGACAGCGAAGGTGCTAAGGACATTTTTTCCGGGAAGGGTGAAAAGTGAACATTCTTCGTATTTCTGGAAATTTGGACTATTTCGATCAAATGTCGAAGACAACACTGACTCTGTAACGTGCGTGGCCAAATAATAAAATGAACTGATCAAAACTTACTACTGAAGCCGCGTTGTGTCGGACATTGAAAAAAACTAAAAACAATAATGTTAATCAATTGAAGAACCCGTCATTATGAGATGAGTGAGGCGTAAGCGGTAGTCCTGGGATCAACAGAAGGCCCCTTCCGAAGGTTATTCCCTCATCAAGAGACCACTTCAAACCAGGCATCAAAGTTTTCGCGTGTGCAGTGCCGTGTGAAAGGGAACGCGAAAAAAAAATTGTTCGAACCAGAAATCGAATTGTATACGGAGTAGATATAAGTTGCAAAGTATCGATATTATGTATGCATGGTAGATTAAGATGATTTTTTTTGTTAATTAGATAAAAGTTGTGGCACCGTGTGCACAAAACTTTTTCATTGGGGGGAGTGATGTAGTACCCTGTACAAACTCAGGATAATAAAATAAAAAACTACAAACGCCATTGCATTGAAGGCGGGGCTGTAAGAGAAAAATTGGGATTAAAAGGTGGGCCTAATTGAACGTTTTAAAAAACAAAGGGGGTGAATAATAATTTTGGAGGCGGGCAAGGGAGTCGGTCAGGGTTCGCGAAATCGGACGGTCAAGTGGGCAATACGGGGAGACGGCGAAAACGCGTCGAGAGTTTAAGGCGAGGTTGCGTCGCGACGCCCTGGATTAAGGGTTAAGTATCGTTTCGGTGGTAATTAGTACACGCGTGTGTTTAGCGTAGAACCCGCTACGGAACGGAAAATAGTGACGGTGATCGTGCACTGGAAAACAATTCGTGAATTCAGGGATTTGATGAAGTTCTGGATTATCTGCTACTGGTAGGGAATAGCAGCTCAGCACACAGGGTAAGCGATTTAAAGCTGTATGTTAATGTAACTAACCACTAATAATCTCTGGGGAGGATTTCTTTTCAATTTTAAGTTTTGCAGTACGCTTTTTGCAAATGAGAATAATCGATACAGGGTACTCGTCTCTTTCCACTCCATTCTGTTAAATGAATACAAATGTGTTTTGGAGATAAATACTTCACATTTTGCTGAGCTCCAGGAATTGATATTTCGATCATGTCTGTGTGTTTTTTTTTAATATGTATTTTCACTAAAATATTTTGATACTATTGCCGGTTTTCTCTAATCAAGAATTTGTTTGTTATGTTTATTTTTACCTTTTTTATTATATAGATATTTTTTAAGTTGCCTTTCATTTCTCTTACCTCAGAGAAGTCATAGTAAGATCTAAAAGACCTGCCTTCGCGCGCAGGCCGAACTGATGTCTTTTTGGACTACGAGGGTGAAAGAAATGTATTTTTATTAAAAATACACATCAATATAGTAGAACTACACAGGGCAGATGTAACACAATAATGCTCATTTAGCCGTTATGCATTTCGTTTATGGCCTTGCGGATGGCAATGCGCGCGAAGCAAGATGTATTTACCAGGAACGATTTCCTAATCGAGTACTGCCTTCAGCTCCAACATTTACCAGTCTCCACCGTCGTTTGGCAGAAACAGGTAGCTTTAAGAGGGCAGCTGATATTATTGGAAGAACACGAGCAGTCCGAACCCTAGAATTGGAAGGAGCTGTTTTGAACGCTCTCGAGGAGAATCCAGAAACAAGTACAAGAATAATTGCTGAAGCTCTCAATTCTACTCAGTCCACAGTTTGGAGAATTATCCACGATCAACAATTTTATCCATACCATATTCAAAGCTCTTTTGCCACGAGACTTTACTATGTGTCAGTAGTTTTTGAGAAAATTGGCTGGAAATCCTCAATTATTAAGATATGTTCTCTTCACGGACGAGGCAAACTTCTCCCGAAATGCTATCACAAACTTCCATAAAAACCATGTTTAAGCTCGGGAAAATCCGCACGCAGTTAGTGAAAGACATTATCAATATCAATTTTCTGTAAATGTATGTGCGGCAATAATTGATCATTACTTGATAGGTCCTTTTTTTCTTCTGTCCCGACTGAATGGCGCAACTTACAAAGACTTTTTAGAAAATGAATTTCCGGGATTACTTCAGAATGTACTATTAGAAATTCGTATCCACATGTGGTTTATGCATGATGGGGCTCCGGCCCATTTTAGCGTTGTAGCCAGGGAATTCCTTAACACTGTCTATCCAAATGGATGGATCGGTAGGGGTGTAGAAGAACCTAACCAGGCGTGGGCACCAAGGTCCCCAGATCTAAACCCGCTAGATTTTTATTTTTGGGAACGAGGAAGATCTAAGAAACCGAATAGTAGACGCCTGTGAAGCAATAAGAAACACACCAATAATTTTTGAGCGGGTACGAGATTCAATGACTAGAAGACTGAATGCCTGTATCTTCGCTGAAGGTGGACACTTTGAACAATTTATTTGAATACAATTTAGTTTCCTTTATTTTATTTTATTCTACATATTCAAAATTTCTTGAAATAAAATGTTGATATACCTTGAAAATTTCATTAAAACAAATACAGATTTTGCATCCTTGATACAAAAATAACTATTTCAAACGAGTAAAAATAAATAGAATAGGTGGCGCCTCCTACAAAAAACCGCAACTACTTATATACTTAAACGTCAAATTCATTTCCTAAGCATTCTTATGAAAAATTCAAAATAATGGTAATAACTTCAACACGCATCGATTATCAAATAATCGACTTGAAATTTTCAAGCTTATAGCGACTTGTAAGAAGGCTAGCTTTTTTACGTAGGTTCGAATTCGACACCTAAATAAACCTCTCAATACCAATTTTTGTTAAGTTAAGATCAGTATTTCGAAAGTTATTTAAAAAAAACGTAAATAAAAATAAAACTTCAACACCCTGTATCTTGGAAACGAAGCGTTTCCGGATATATATTTATTTGAACAATTCATATTAGAATATTGTGAGGAATCACCTCCTGAAGTTTGTCAAACAACTTCTGACTCACCCTGTATATCATATTGTGATCCGGATGTCTAACAGACAACATTTAGAAATGTTATTGCCTCATACCCAATAAAACTGAGAACAAATGATATTGAATAGTTTATTCAATAAAATTAATAAATGAAAATGCCATAAAGAAATTACAGAAAGTAAAAATAATTTAATAATCGACGTCCTTATCTCTTTAACTGAATAATAGTTTCATAAAAGTTCGTTGGCCATTCAACATTATTCTAACCAACATCAATAATAAAATCCAGAAAACAAAACAAGAAACTTACCACCAAATGTCTTCGATTGAAAATATGTATATTAAAAAAAAAATGGAAAAAAAGGGGAAAGCCAATGCCAGAAGGACCTTAAATTTCATATATTTACAATGATGTTGACTAGATACCATACAATAAACGTAAGGTTTACATCTTGCAGTGGCTTTCCCCGATAATTTACGCAACGCCAGCTGTATTTGTACTTAAATCGCCTAAGTATCAGTCGGTGGCATGCAAGAAAACTTCAGGGTTGCATAACTTTCCTGGATTCCTGGGTTGAGGCAGTAGATACTGAATGTTGGTGCATGGAGTGGCGTGAATTTAGCGCCCAATTTTCGCATCTTAAGTAAACCATTCTTATTCCAAATGGGTTCATAGATGATTGAAATGAGTATCTAGGGAATATTCTGAAATTTCTAATTCAGTGAAATAAGAAATAGTCCAATAGGTTTATAGAAGTTATAATTCTAAAGGAACAGAAAATACTCAGGGCATGAGTATGGAATTAATTCCATAAGCGAAAGAAACTGACATATTTGACATAAACATCGGTAGAAAAAATCACCGGTACACACTGGAAAAATAAGCCATGTATGGATATATCTTATAGAAATAAAAAAAAACGATACTAGAAAAAGGAAACCGATTTTCACTTTTATATTCCAGTAGAAATACATATCAAACTTTCATTGAATTACAAAGTAAATTCTAATTATTCTTTTTTAGTTGTCAAAACATTGACTAATCGCTCTTATTATTACTATTTTTATAATCTATAGTAACCAATTACATTCTATGAAATGATGAAATAAAAACGAACATAAACTGACGAACGGTTGTAGAAAATTAAAGAAAAAATCGAAACACAGAGAAATAGACGGACTGTCTTTTCACATTCCAACAGGAGAAATCAAACTATAATTGAAAAACATACCGTGAAAAAATTAGCCTGTGGCGGGCCGTCGGAGGGGAGGAGAATATAAAAAAATAAAAAATCGAGAAACGGAAACGGACTGTTAGTTTTATATGCCATTAGAATAATCGAAATATCATTGAAAACACATAGTGAAATGAATTTCCATTGCCGCCTCTAGGGGAGTGGAAATATTTTAAGAAAATGAAAAACTAACCGAAATCGATTGAGGAAACGGACTCTCGTTTTTATACTCCACTAGAGAAATCAAACTATCAGTTAAAAATAGCCAATGGCAGACCGTCAAGGGATCGAAAATATTATGAGAAAATGTAATCACCCGAATGACCATTGGCGTAGGTAGTATCCAATCATCTGTTCCATAATATTCTGAAGCAAACATAACATTTGAAAATTTGCAATCATGAATAAAAATAGGTAAAAAGCCATAATAGGCAATAAAAAATATTTTAGATATGAATATGATAATGATGAATATACCTCCGGGTGGAAAAAAAATAATTCAACGCAAAAACGACAGAAGCCGACTTGAAATTGACACAGAAAATATGCTAGCCATAAATATGATTCCTGGCGGAAGGAAAATCTCTTCGGCACCGTCTGAAGAGTCATAAAAAAAAACACAAAATACGAAAAAATTATTTGAACGTGAAGACCGAAAAAAATGGGCTTGAACAAAAAATTCGTTGTGCATAAATATGATACCTGACCCTAGGAAAATATCCTCTAGTCTGATCAACAAGTTCAAAATGGTGTTAATTATTGATAGAGCTCCTAAAAATATGAGCGATAGGCTCATTGGACCCGGAATGACGTGTAGAAAAATGTATTTCAATGATTTTACAACACTAAAAAAATCGCAATTGTTATTAACAAATTAAGAGGGAAAAAATAACGCATTTAGTTTTTCGCTATAATTCAAAAACTATTTATAATTAAGAAATTTGGAGATAAGATTCTTAAAGAGGAGGAAATTTCCAATAAAAAAACTCGCGGAACTCTATTTCCATTATTTATAATTTTTATTTAACGCCGAAAATAGGGCTTCGCGCGGCAGTTAAGGCACGGGCGCACCGCCGCTGAAGACAGTATACCACATGAAATAATTTTTTTATAGTATTAAATATCAATTTTAAAATTTAAAAAAATATGATGTTATCTAAATACTTGGAAAGAAATTCTTATGTTCATTTTTCAAAAAGTTATACAATTGTTAACTAACAAGTTTTTTTCCGAGTTCCGTTTTTATAAATGGCAACATAAAAGATCAAATAATTGACTTTTAAATTATCCGCTTTTTGGAGCCTTTAATTAAAAAAATTACGTGATAAAAGTATATAAAAGTTTTTATACTGGTTATTATAATTGTTTGAAGTTAAAAATTAATAAAATATTTATTAATAAAAAAAAAGAATTTACTTTTTAAATTTTTTCTACCAATTTGTTGTCATGACAAAATAATGATAAAAAACTATATTTTTCCTTAAATAATTTTTTTTATATTTTATAATATTTATTATTATATTTCCATTATTTAAATAATTAGTTGGGAAATAATGTTTTCTTTGAAAAAAGGTAACAAAAAATACTTTTTTTATCAATAATTTCATTGTTATAAACAAATTGTGACTAAGATTTTTTTTTCTGAAAGTAATTAGAATTACAGAAATAGCCATATGTAACAAAATACTGAAAAAAATAATATATTACACGATGCCGAAGTTAAAATGGCCACTTGATTTGTTAAGTAACAAACTGATATAACTTTTAAACTATTAGAGATACGATAATGGACATTCATTTCGTTTTTATAAAGGATTAATTTATCTTTGGAATGAGTCGAAGACGAAATAGTCTGAGCAACAGAACGCAAACTTCCCAATAAAGAATCATTTGAATTAGAAGATCAACCATTTGTAGCTATTGTTGAACAGCTGTTATATGCATTTGTTTATAAAAATTGAAGATTTTTGCCTTTTTCGTATCTTTTATGAATTACAACGTGTTGAAAACTGCAAATACACTGATGGACCTGCAAGACAATTTTGTTCAGTGATAAAATATCTGCCAAATTACCTCTAAATCATATAGTTTAGTCTTATAGTTTAAATTATATACGTGTTTTAATTAATATTTATTAAACCAGTGTTGAATTTAAGTCAGACTTTCTCTATTTATTATGGTACTTTTGGCAGCAAATATTTTTTCGTACAGTATTCTCCTTTCGTTTCGAATGTATAAAAATGTTGAAGATACAGCCGAGAAAAAACTCCAGAATTTTATAGGAAAATCTATTTATTTTTAAATAAACAATAGCAGCACTTTCAGTTAGAAGCTACTATAACTCATTATAATATATAGAAAGTAAGATGATAGCAAAATATAAATAAGTAATGCAATAAAAAAATTAATATCATATAAAACGCGAGTTTGATAAATATTACTTAAAACACGTATATAATTTAAACTATAAGAGATATGGATATGATTAAAATGTAATTTGGCAGATATTTCATCACTAAACAAAATTGTTTCGAAGGTCCATTACTGTATTTACATTTTTTTAACAAGTTATAAGTCATAAAAGCTACGAAAATGTCAAAAAAATCTTAAATTTTTATAAACAAATACATATAGCTGATCAACAATAGCTACAAACTTGGCCTTCGATTCATTTTGAACATTAATTATTCCTTTATAAAAACAACTCGAATGTCCATTATCGTATCTCTAATAGTTTAAAAGTTATATCAGTTTTTTACTTAAATTAAGTGGCCGTTATAACTTCGATATCGTGTAATATTTTAAATTCTAATTACTTTCAGAAAAAAAAATGTTAGTCAGAATTTGTTTATGACAAATTGTTAAATCAATAAACAATGAAATTATTGATAAAAAATATATTTTTTGTTACCTTATTGAGACAAGCCAATTCTGATTTTAAAAGAAAAATAATTTCTCAACTAATTATTTAAATATTGGAAATATAAAAAGAACGATTATAAAATATAAAAAAAAATGTTTTTAGGAAAAAAAATGTTTTTTAAATCATTATTTTGTCATAACAACAAAATGGATTTTTTTTATCTAGTAAACTTGTATATTTGTTTATGAATAATTGATTAAACAAATAACGTTAAAAAATATTACCCAGCGTTACCCAGCGTTGTTAGATGCGAAAACGGCAATAAAACACTTTTATGAACTTTCATCATTATCAATTATATATGTTTTGTACTTCATGTATTTGAACTTTTCTTTGTGGATAAGAAACAAATAAATTGGTTTAACTTGCAAAATATTTATTCGCTTCTTGCATACATTGACAAACATGCCATGGCTCTGCCTTGTCATTAGACAATTATAGTATAGACGTAAGCATAAGGCGTAAACATACCCCCCTTGAAAGGGTTGAACTTTCAAACATATAAACAACTTGAACACACTATCAGTATCTACTGCTTTTCATTTTTCAACTGGGAGTTGACAAATTCTTGAAAATGATCGCTTCACTGCACCAGATGTAGTTCGGATGCTTGCAACCCTTGAAATTCCGTCTGGCCCAGGGTATAAGGAGATTATTCGTCCAAGCTGCCAATGAAGTGGTGAGGTGTGATCATCCTTTATGACCACCAAAGCGCCAACCTCAAGAGAAAGCTGATTGATCTTCCACTTGGTTCTTATTTGCATTTCTGAGATGAACTCTTTTGACCAGCGGGTCCAAAAATGCTGCTGCATTTGCTGCAGTAACTGATATCTTGACAGTCTTGTGGTCTGGATATATGTGACATCAGGATCAGGCAGTGTTGTTAACGGTCGACCAATGAGAAAGTGAGATGGGGTAAGTGCGGAAAAATCATTGGGATCTGAGGAAATTGGGGAAATAGGACGAGAATTTAGAATTGCCTCTATTTCGGTTAACAAGGTTAATAATTCTTCGAAAATTAAGCAAGTATCTCCTATGACCCTGCCGACTTAACTCCTGCCTCCCAGATCCCTCCGAAATGGGGAGAATAGGCAGGTATAAAATGCCAAGTGACACCTAAATTGGTGATGTCTTCCTGGATTTGGTGATGATTATTTGATAGGAAACTAGCTAAATCTATTAGTTCTGACTTAGCACCCACAAAAGTGGTTCCATTATCGGAATAAACTTCTGATGGTTTACCCCTACGAGAACTAAACCGTCGAAACGCTGCTATAAACGCGTCTATGGTTAAATCACTAACTAGTTCTAGATGAACGGATTTTGTTGTTAAACAAACAAATAAACATAGGTATGCCTTCAGCACCTTAGCTCCTTGGCCCTTTCTATCTTTGATTTTGATTGGTCCCGTATAATCCACTCCGGTCAGATTAAAGGCTGGTGCAGGGCAAATTCTTGTTTTTGGTAAATTGCCCATTATTGAGTTATTTTGACGAGGTTTAGCACGAAAACATCTCAAACAAGAATGAACCGTTTGTCTCGCTGAATTTCGTCCAGACAATGGCCAAAAAACTTCGCGAATAGAGAATAGCAAATGTTGAGGACCGCAATGAAATAGTCTAATGTGTTCTTGCTGGAAAATCAGTTTGGTTAAGTGATGTTTGTTGGAGAGTAAAGCAGGATGTTTTTTATCAAAATTATAGTTAGATAACTGTAGTCTACCACCCACTCTCAAAATTTTATTTTGATCCATAAATGGATTCAAACAGAGTATTTTGGATCTCCTTTGTAATGGTTTGTCATTTTTCAATAAGGACAATTCTTTCGGAAAGCTTTTAATTTGCGCTAATCTAACTAAACAATTCAAGGCTTGGTTTAATTCGAGAACATCAAGTGTACCAAACTTTCGATTAGACTCATTATTTCTGCAATTGAAAATAAATCGTTGGCAGTATGCCATTACTCTTTGTAATCGTTCTAATTTTGAATATCTGTTCATCGGAAGTAAATCAGATTCATTAACGACTCGATTGAGGGTATGACAGATAGTTCCTTGTTTTTTCCTTTCCGGGATTTCATGGGTAAATGGACTAATTGACATAGGCCAGACATCCTTGGATGATGCTAGCCAAGGAGGTCCTAGCCACCACAACGTGGAATTTTGCAGATCTTTAGGATACATTCCTCTGGTTAGAAGATCACTAGGGTTTTCCTTGGTTCTAATAAAATTCCAATCGGAAGGATTGGTGAGAGACTGAATTTGAGCAACTCTATTTTGCACAAATGTTTTAAGAATATTATGCTGTGTTTTTATCCAACACAGGCAAACACTAGAATCACTTCAATAATATGAAGCATCATATTGAATTCTCATAGACGTTTATACCTCGTTAACTAGCTGAGCTAGCAACAAAGCACCACATAACTCTAATTGAGATATTGTAAGAGATTCCAATGCCTTCGAGCATAAAAGTCGAATTTGAATTTCGCCTGATTTGGTGATTATACGGACGTATAAAGCTGCCCCGTAAGCCTCTAGAGATGCATCTGAGAAAGCGTGTAGCTCTGTTCTAATAGCCTCATTACTCAAAACTCTTCTGGTAATTTGTAATGTATTCAATTCTGGTAACTGATTTCTTAATTCAAACCAATTAGAATAAATATTTTTCGGTATTGCTTCATCCCACGTTAGTTTAAGCATCCACAATTTTTGAAGTATCATTTTACCTAAGATTATACAAGGGCTTAATAATCCTAGTGGATCAAATATCTGCGCTATCTCGGACAAAATTGACCGTTTGGTAATAGGTTTTGTTGTATCCAATTTTCCAATATTATACATTAGGGCATCTGCTTAGCTAAACCAATAAAGTCCCAAGGTTTTTGTTCTTTCATTTTCCCCCAATTTCAAAATAGCTAAAGGATCTATGGCTTGCACATGATCAAGAACCGCTTTGGGGTTTGGAGCCCATTTTTGTAAGTGAAACCCACCGGAATTCAAAATACTGGAGATTTCGTCACACAACCTCACAGCCTCCTCTACCGTTTTACAACCAGTTAAAAGATCGTCCATGTAGAAATCCTGCAACATGACAGTTGAGGCTTGTGGATATCTTCCAACATTTTCTTTAGCAAGTTGTTGTAAACAACGAACTGCGAGCCATGGAGCCGATTTGGTCCCATAGGAAACAGTAATTAATTGGTAGATCTGCAAATTTTCTGATGGATTACTCCTCCAAAATATTTGTTGTAAGCATCGTTGTTCAGGTTGAACAAATATTTGATACATCTTTACGATGTCTGCGCAAATCACTATATTATATTCATGAAAACGTAATAGGATGGAAACAAGGTCATCCTGTATGGTTGGACCTGCATATTGCAAATCATTAAATGAAACTCCCGATTCTGAAGGACAAGAACCATCGAAGGCTACTCTCAAACGGGTTGTCTGGTTCTTCTCATTCAACACTCCATGATGAGGAAAAAAATAATCTGTATCATTTATGGGGCCCTGAATTTTGGACATGTGACCTAGTAGTATGTATTCTTCCATGAAATCAACATATAATTGACATATGTCAGGGTTTCTCTTAAGTTTAGATTCTATAGATTGAACGCGTTTTTTCTTGAGTCACCTAGAGAGTTGAGGGAGCCCTTTATAGGTATTTGTACAATAAATCGACCTTGTTCATCCCGCCTTGTGGTTTTTTGAAATATTTCCTCACATAAATTTTCATCTTTGGAAAAAAATTGGATTTTCATGAAAGGGTTCCTCGATTTCCCAAAACCTTGACAACTGAATTTGTTTTTGGGAATTTATGTCATTGGTACTTAAGTTACAATGAACCCTTGAAGATGATTGAACTGGACTAATCGCTCCGGAAACAATCCACCCAAATACGGTTTTTTGTAATTTTGGTAAATTTCTACCCAAAGAAATTTGACCTATGCACAGCAAGTCATAGAAAATTCCTACACCTAGAAGTATATCAATCTTGCCACATTCATTAAAACCTGGATCAGCCAATTTGAGATGCTGAGGAATGTTCAACATCGATATATCTACAGGGTGATTTGGTAAACTTTCATTGATTTTTGGTAAAATTAAACAGGTAACATTGTTGCTGAATGCATTATGAAGTGATTATATGTTTACTGTACATTGTTGATTTATATCAGTCGTCACTTGATCAATCCCTACTACCGATATGTGAATTTTAGTCTTCGGTAAATTTAATTTTTGGCACAATTCGTTGGTTATGAAATGACTTTGTGATGCGGAGTCCAGCAGGACCCTACAAGTATGTAAACCTCCTGCCTTATCTCTCACTTGCACCAATGCGGTTGATAGTAGAATGTTTGAATTTGTTTTTAACGTATCAACACTTGAATAGTTGACTATTTCACTGTCAGATGTACTGGCACAATTTGCCTTGGTAGTTTGTTCAACATTTTCATGTTTTTGAGTATTTTGGGTTTCAATATGAAGAATGAGAGAATGACCCGAAAAACAATATTTGTTGAGATAGTTTCCACGTAAACAATTTATGCAGATTTTTATTCGCTTAATTTGCTCGATACGCTACTGAACAGGTAACTTCAAAAACTTAGAACATGCTTGAATGTAGTGATGCTGATCTTTACAGAACACACACATTGGTTTATTTCTATGCTGAGTATTTGTTTGATAGGTAACTTGAGAAGATTTGCCTTTCGATACTTTCACATTATTGGTTGATTTCAAGGTTTCTAGTAGGTCAGCTTTATTTTTTATAAACGATTTGAAATCATCAAATGTGGAGAGTTGTTGCTTGTTTGCCCTATTATTGTTAGCCTTGAATTCTTCCCACTCTCGTACGATTATTTTATCCAATTCATTGCTCAATATATGAATAAATAGAGTATCCCAGTGTTCAACTGGTTGTCCAAGAGTTTCCAATGATTTCAAATGTTTGAAAACACTGTCAAGAATTTTCCGTAGATCATGAGCTGATTCTTGATTTATCGTTGCAATAGAAAAAATCGACTTACATGATTATTCACTAACAAACTATCATTATTATAACGATTGAGCAAAGCTTCCCAAGCTACTGTATAATTTGCAGCAGAAAATTCCAAAGGCCGAATAACCTGCGCTGCACCATCTTCCAATGCTGCCCGTAAATAGTGGAATTTTTGTATTTGACCAATTGCAGGATTTAAATTAATGAACGAGTCAAACGTATCTCGAAACTCTAGCCAATTTTCGTACGCTCCGGAAAACCTTGGGAGATGTATTTGTGGTAATTTAATATTTTGAATTGGTGGAAGGAGGTTAGGTTTATCTGACTGCATATTTTGGCTAGCTAACTTGTTTGCTTCTCTTGCAGTATAATATTTTGAAATATAACTTCTAGCCAAAGAGGTTACAAAAAAAAAGTTTTTTGAAACTCTTCCCTCTCAATCAATTGTTCGTTTGGATCGCTTTCGGAAGCTTCAATTGCAAATTGTACATCTTCGAATTCAGTTTTCAAAACTTCTTGTTTCTCTAAACGTAACTGTAATTCTAAAACGTTTTCATACTGAATTTCATAAAGAAGTTTTTCACTTATCAAAAAGGTAAATGACTCTAGATAGGTTTTAAACATTGCTTGTCGTTGTTTTAGTGAAGTTCTTCTGAATTTTAACGTTTTGATTTCTTCAGCCATCTTGGTAAATAATAGAGATTAGATTATCAAATAAATATCACACTGAATTTATTTCGAATCACGGAACGAGAGGTACTTGCAATACCCTTGTTAACAACTAAATAAACGCAATTCAAAATAAAACAGTGGTTGGAATCTGGGACGGTAACATGGAAGGAACTCACTAGTCTTTCTTGTACATAAACACTGGCTTGCTCTTGCAATGATCCACTGCGCCGCTGTTATGGCTATCGTCTATCCCTTTTTGCTTCGAATATATGGTAACGTTTCTTCCAAATTTTGATGTTTTCACCCTTTTCACTGGTAATATCCGGCTCGAAGGACCAAATATGTTTTGTACTTTATGTATTTGAACTTTTCTTTGTGGATAAGAAACAAATAAATTGGTTTAACTTGCAAAATATTTATTCGCTTCTTGCATACATTGACAAACATGTCATGTCTCTGCCCTGTCATTAGACAATTATAGTATAGGCGTAAGCATAAGGCGTAAACAATATACATATATAAAAAAGGATCCAAAAAGCGAAAAATTTAGAAGTCAATTATTTAAACTTTTATGTCGCCATTTGAAAAACGAAGGTCCGAAAAAAACCGTTTTTGACGTTAAATTAAAATTATAAATAAGGGAGATAGAGTTCCGGGAGTTTTTTTATTGGAAATTTCCTCCTCTTTAAGAATATTTTCTTAAAATTTCTTAATTATAAATAGTTTTGAATTATTAGCGAAAAAATAAATGCGTTCTTTTTTCCCTCTTGATTTGTTAATAACAACTGCAATTTTTTATGTGCTGTAAAATCATCGATATACATTTTTCACACGTCATTCCGAATCCAATGAGCTATCGCTCATATTTTTAGGAGCTTTATCAATGATTACCACCATTTTGAACTTGTTGATCAGACTACTTGGCGTCGTCGCGCCATCAGAGGGGTCATAAAAAAGCTCAGAGAAAATAATTTGAACGCGAAGACGATGAACCAACTTGGAATTTATACATAAATTACGTATGCATAAATATGATTCCTGATCAGAGCAAAATCTCTTCGGCCCTGTCTGATGGGTCATTAAAAATTCCACAGTCCTACAAATTCACAACAATTTTTTCAGATCTATATTTACATATGATTTTTCTCCTTTCCTTACATGCAATTTTCCCAGTTTTCATTTGGAACATTATGCATTTCTGACTGAATCAAATCTTCCTCATGAATTTGAATTGGGTGAAACATTATTCCTCCTAAGCAATGCTTATAGCTCATGCCATATGTGTTCAATTGGATTGAATATATTATGCAATGGTAAGGAGGAATTTTTACCACTATATGACCCATTTCTTCCGCCAATGTGTCACATTAATATTGTTTCTTTATATAAACATTATTTTATTATTTCTAGAAATTGTTTTTTGTGTAATTATCCTCAAAATGGATATTATTTTTAACCGACGAAACCAAAAAGGAGGAGGTTCTCTATTCGACCCGTATATTTTATGTTTTTCCAACATATTTTTTTATGTATGATCACGCATAACTTTTTACTGAGGCGTCCGATTCCGATAATTCTTTTGTCAGTGGATAGATAGGGTGTACTTCGAATTTGGTCCCATTTGAATTTGAAAGATGAAATCCACCCCTAAGGGTAGCGAAATGAAGGATATTGATCACTCACCCTCTGAATTCTGGTCCGTAAACTGATTCTATCAGGCATAACTTTGTACTGGGTTCTTCGATTTGGATGATTCTTTTTTTAATAGATGGGGGATACCTTATATTTGGATTTCGAAAGGAATTAGCCACCCTTACGGGTAGAAACATAGGGGATATTGATTTTTCACTAGTGAACATTGGCTAACACATACGTAGTTGACAATGACAGATCGCTACTGACATTATTCTTGTTCCACATCCGTCAAAATCAGTATATTTTATGAGAGGATGGAATGATATACAAAGTAATGAAATAAACTAACCAGAACAACGAAAATAATTTATATTACAACAAATAGTAAAAGTAGATTATCATATTATTTAACTGGTAATAGTTGAAGTAAGGTGGGTAAGTAAGTATTTTGGAAGTAATCAAAAAACAAGTAGGTAGTAATTGGTAGATTTTAGCCACAAAAAATTGAAAAATAAAAACTTTTAACAAAAATTAAACCGACGAAATACGGAACTGAAAAGAAAAAAAACAAAAACTTTTAACAAAAAATTAAACCGACGAAAAAATCAACTGAAAAGCAAAAAATAAAATAAACCGTCTAAATGATAATTGAGCTCTTAAACTAATGTAAGTAACTGATTTTGAGTTGGCGCCAAACAAACTAGCAATTGAATTAGGTGAAGCGTAAAATGATGGCAGCGAGATGCACGGCTGCGTTTTGATGACTTCTTTCATGGATAATGATCTTCGATAATTGTTTGTTTGGCGCCGACTCAAAATCAGTTACTTGCATTAGTTAGAGCTCAATTATCATTAGACAAAGAAGTTTATTTTATTTTTTTGCTTCAGTTGATATCGGTTTAATTTGTTAAAATTTATTTTACTTTTCAGTTCCGTATTTCGTCGATTTAATTTGTTAAAAAGTTTTTATCAAGCATATAGTCCTGGATGGTGAGTTTTGTGTCATTTGAAGACGGACCTTTATTCAACCTTCGACTGCGGTAGCTCGCATTATTCATCACATTCACACTATTTGATGGTATATTTGGTAAAAGTTAAAAAAAATTGACTACTCTTCGAATAATTCTGCCATAGTATCGTCGTGATAGTCAACACGGGAGTCCTTTATATTTTTGGCTGATAAGGCCAAAGCATTTGGTATAAAACCATGTTTTATTCCAGCATGAATTATTCCACGCTTTCCTTTCTTCGGAGGAGCTTTGCTTGTTCAGTGATCAGACAAATGAACCCAACCTCCAACCTCTATCTGGAACTTCACGAGTGTCAAACCACGTCTCATCCAGATCAACAATATCCCTCCCACCTTCCCTATATTCAAGGATTGTAATTGAATATTCCACCCTTCAACTTTTTAAACGGACCGGTTCTATATTATCTATTATTTGCCGTTTATATATTTTTTTTCATTTTACACCCGTTTTGTGTAATGCGTTTTCTTAGTGTCTCACGGCAACACTCTATTCCTTTCTCATCTTTTTTTAATCTTTGAATTACATTTTTTAAAGTAGGGATCATTTGTCCTAAAATGTCTGAAAACCGTGGTGTATTCACTTATACCTGTAAAATATTGGGACAAACTGGGGGGCCCCAGCTCACTTGATAAAGGGAGTTATCTAGAGTTTCAGATGGCGCCGACGTCGTTTCTTGTCATAATTCAGTAAATTGCATTTACAGACCACGCAAGGTGTTTTGTGATTTGTGTCTCTGATCCGTTCTGTGATTGTGCTTTTGTCGCCTTTAAGGTTATGTCAATTAGTTGTGAAATATATTGAGGGTGATCGATCGATGTAACATATTTTAGAACAAACTATTCCATGTACTTGTCAGTGTTATATAGAATTTTCGAGAAGTGTCCCGAAATAGTGCGTAGGTACCAATTTTGTATGGTTAATTTTCTGTTGATGCGGCACCACCGAGTGGGTAGGTACTTATGTATTTCTGTCCCATGAACACAAATTCAAAGTCGGTGCTCGTTCAAAATGTATGTGGATAGTGGAAAAGGCCTAACAAATTTCATAAATTATAATTAAAATGTGTTTTGAACGTTTCTTATTGCCGTATCAACAATTAATTTGGACACTGCCGCTTTGCTTAAGAAGTTGAATTTTATATTATTTTCTCTGGTTCAAGATATTGAAATTTCATTCCAGACGTGTCTCAGGAAAAAACTTACATGTTTTGTATAATTTTCAGCAAATGACATGAATATATCTACTCCACAAGAACTTTTTTAAATATTTTTTTTTCAAAATAAATTTGGACCTATTGCTGAAAAAAAAGGAATACCAAAATTTCCCGTAAGATTATGTGAAGTGTTGGATAATCCTCCTCTGTTCAATTTACAATATTATCAGGCATCTTAATTTGTCCCCTATTCATGGCATATACTTTTCGACGAATGGGAAAGGCAACTGCCAAACTTTCGCGCCACTATAGCACGTCCTGAGCGAGGAACACAGAATCACCAGAGTCGAATTTTCTGACCAATCATAACAGAAAGAATATGAAATAGTGTGTTATGATTGGATTAGAGATTTGACTTGGCATTTCAGGACTTCCCATTCCGCATATCCTGCTGAAAGTACTCTGAATTGTTGAGTTCTCTCATTTGTATGCGAAGTGTCTCACCGAGTTACAGTGAAAGAGATACCTATTATATATATCACTCTCTACAATACTGACAACGGATACGTTTACCTTTGTTTACTACTCTACATCAATCAATATTGGTCCTACACTTTTGCAAACGAAAGTGCTTTTTTTTTATTGGTGCCCCTTTTTACCCATTTAAAGCACGCCTCAGCGTGTTTAAATCGAACTTTAAAAAACGCGCGTTTTTTAAAGTTACCATGACAACATCAACAAATCGAGAAACGTGAAGTCTAAATGACAAATTTTTGATTATTGATCTGACAGGAGTACCTTGTAACGTCAAATAAAATATTACTAACAATTCGTTCATTTATATGTGCTCCTCCATCCATTTGATGAACTTTTCATATTCTTTTATATATATCACTGGATTTTCGCGGTATTAACGCGAATCTGCCTCACTATTCAAAAATCGATATTAGAATAATTCATTTTTGAGCTCTGGTGACAACAAATATTGATCTTTCATAACAAATTGCAAATGAATATCTGTTTTTCTCATTTCCATGACAACGAAAGGTATACTGATGTCACATCACGAATTCAACCTTCTTGCATTATTAGTTCTTATTTCTATTTTTTGTAGTAATAATACGAGTATATATGATTTCAAAGTGCACCAATAAAAAAAAATAACGTAAAGTATTCGTGGATAACTGGTCTTAAAAACACTTGCTCTATTTCGAGCACTCCGGCTGCGCCGTCGTGCTCGAAAAATCGCGCGTTTTTTTAAAGCCCTTTTTATCCACTTATACTTTGATATACTATTTGTTTTCTATCAAATAACAAATAAATAAACTTTGTTTATATCTCAAAATAAGATAGTCTAGTTCTACCTACATAATTATTAATATGGTTCAGTGTTGTGCTTATCGGTGTACCGCTCAAGGAACTCATTTCTTTCCAAAAGATGAAGTAAGGCGCAATCAGTGGGAAATATCATTAATGCGAGATGGCTTCAAGTAGATAACTTACCTTTCAATGAATTCCTTTTTTTTCCTGACACCTTGGCCCCTCTACTTCTGGGAATATTTCAATTCATCTATATTCTCAAATAGCCAATTTCATTTGCTGCAAGGCTCAATATTAAAACCAAATTGAATAATGTAAATTGTAAACGTCTCAACCCTCGTCTCCTACAGTACTAAAAAACACAGAAATGATATTTGTCAATTGACACGTCAATTTGGCGCGATCGGGACGTAATGTGATTGTGCCATCTGGCCCAAGCTTTGCGTTGCATCTCCCATTATATCCACATCACACATATACCATAGTATTTCCTTTTTCTTTTCTTTACTACACACCACACTGTCTTTATTGGCCTATGTATTAAGCCTGCAGCTTCCTTCACTGCACCAAATTTTGATAATCCACGTTCACGTAGGGTGTATGAACGTCAATTATAACTTTTTTTGTGTCAACTAATAAAACATCACGCTTTATTATTTCCTAACACTTATTTCTCTTCTTACGACGCCATTATCACCCGGACCTCCACGTGACGTACTGGGTTCTTCCCACGGATAGAACATTTTCAGACAACATGTAATTGACAACAAATAACTTCTTTTCTAACCAAAAACAAACTGCTAACTGAGTTTTAGAACCACAAATCAGCGTGGAAACTTGAGCCTGTCCTAATTATTTAAAGAAAATTAGTTATTAACATAATCCAAAACTAATATAAAGAGGATGAAAAGATTAACTTTCAATTAGTCATAATTATCAAATTACTCTGACAATTCAACTAATGTATAAAAAATCGCATATGCCACAGTGCAATTGTCAGTTTGACAGCGGCAAAAGTTAGCTGCAACTATTACAGCGACAAATGCACTAGTGGATTTTTCACTTATTCATTTTTTTATCAATTATCGCGGTGTTGGTTGCCAAAATAAATAAAGTTTGCATTGATACGTTTCTAAATTTCTTATTCATTGAATTGTCCTGCCGAATTACACTCGATGTTTGTATTGATATCGGGTAAATTTGTGTCGTTCAAATTCTAAACTGTATACTTTAGCAATTTGACTCGAAAAACTGTCAACCTAAAAACGCTCCACCTTCGGTGTCGCGTTTTCTATAGTTGACAGTTTTTCTCGTCTGATTGCTAGGCAACAGTTTCTCATTAAACAACCCGAATTTACCCGATAAAATGCAAACCTCTCGTGCAATTATAAGTGAAAAATTTCGATTTACGCATAAAAGCGTAATATATGTGATAATTTACGTATTTTCAAATCCGTACCTAGGATCCCCAGACCCGGAAACCGTTTTCTATTATATTTCACACCAAGCGCGTATTCAAGGGAGGGATAATGGGGGTTATTACCCCGCCCCCCTCAAGAAACATTTTTTTAATTGATGGAATGGCCACCACACTCCACATCTCTACTCAAATCTTTTTCGATTTTTTCCACCAACGAGAATTTGCTATTTAAAAAATTTAATAAAACTGACTTCGTTTTTTTCAATAGCTCAAAAAGTATTGATGATAGAGAAAATAAAAAAACAGGTTCATGAATAAGAACTCTACCCCAAGTATTTATAATATTAATTCAACGTTCAAAATAGGGCTCCGCGTGAGCGTTAATGCAGGAGTACAGCACCTCTCGAGAGAGCAATGCACATATTTTTTTTATACTATTAAATATAAATAAAAAAAATCAAAAGAATCATAATATCATCTAAATACTTGAAAGAATGTATAGTTTTCCCAATATCAATTGCAGAAGCATAAAAAAGTCTTGCGGCGAAATCCTGTGAGCAGCAGTGGCGGAGATAACTAATTTTATTTAGATATTTTAAGATTTTGAAAATACTTCATAAATGATGAAAAATGAAAAAAAATTAAAGACAAGCTTTTATTTATACAAATACATTAAGAAAGAAAAATAATTTCTTTCATTGTTTGATGTAGGTTATTATTATATCCTAAAACGTATTTCGATCGGCACACACCAAGAACATAGACGCTACTGGTTTTTAATCTTTCAGAGCTATTAAAACACAAATATAGCGCGTGATTTATGACCTCCCATCGTAGACACACCTGCCAGCATCGATGTTCGACTCGATTGGCCCAGACGAATCGGGTGTACAACAGACAGCTGCCACTCGAGTCCACGTTGACTATCGGCTCTTTTGATCTACCGTTTGCCGACGGAAAATGTTTACGAGTAGTGCAGATTATTTTTCGTTCTTTTTCTCCGCATATACGCTCGTGTTAGCGAAGTGAGTTTTCATTTGCTCCCTATAGAAACAGCTTCTGCAATTGATATTGGATGGACTATAATTACGTTAGAAAAAAAATTGTTCAATGAATTTTGATAATGTGATACTTCCATTTGACAGATGACAGCCAAAAACTAATGGTCGCATTTGGTAAAGGAACTGTATCTTCATACCAAATGGCTCGGCAGTTATCATGAAAGATTACAGACAGACAGACTTCACTCTGGAAATGGTCTCAATCATCTCGGGCAAACTCGGAACGGATATCTCGATTTTTACTTCACCGGCCTCCCCAGTGGTCAAGTAATGTAATTGTGCGGAAAAAACAAGATATCGACGGAAATATCCATTTTGAGGTCTCTCGAGACGATTGAGACCATTTCCAGAATGAAGTCTGCCTGTCTGTCCGTAATCTTCCACGAAAACTACCGAACTGTTTGACCAGTCTAGCTGAAATTTGGTATGAAGATACAGTTTATGCCCCGAATGCGACCATTAGTTTTTGGTTGTCATCTGTCAAAAGGAAGTGTCACTATTGAAAAAATGAAGAAACTATAGCTCACCGAACTTGACTTTCAATAAGTCATTTGAAAGCACTTGAAAAACTGTATTCAGAACAGTCAAAATTATTTATTCAACTGACATCGATCAAAAATAAAAAAATGGCGCTAAGTTCAAAATTTTGCCATTCAATTATTCAAAATCTATCCGATGGATTAGAACTAAATTCACCAGGGAGCAACACAACAAAAAAATCAAAATAAGTCTAAGGTTGGAGCTTTCCATCATTTCCGAGTCTGGCTCTACGAATGTTTAATGTTTCTCCTGGGCCTTGACAAGAACAACCTGCGTTTGGTGCAGGAACGCTCAAATGACAGAGGTCAAATATCTCACTTGGTTAATTGACTGCTAAATTGACTGTTGAATTAACCGATAAAATTGACTTCCTACAGCCCTAAAAACGTTTTATCAATGTTTTATTTTGAAATAACCCCATTCTCCCGAGGTCCGTGCCTGTCAAGTACTGGGATGTCAAACAGCTGATTTTTTTTCTGCACGATTACAATACTTGACCACTGGGGGTGGCGGACAAGTAAAAGTAAGCTTCAAATAGTTGTATCATGATTTTTTCAGATCTCCTGCATCATCAACTATTTCTACAGCTTCTGAAACAATAAACTTAAATGCTGATTTGTTTAAAATGAGGTAAAAAACTTTTAGATAACCTACTAATTTTTATTCTGGATAATACTAAATAATTTGGAATTGGCATTTTTTCAATACATACATAATTTTGAATTATTGTTAAAAACAATGTATGTGAAATATAACTCCTGGAATCTCAGTTCTGAAACAGTTGAAAATAATTGAAAGTAATAATTTTGCATAAAATCATTCTAAATCAATCTAGAAGCATACTGGTTGTATAAATATGGCTCAACAACACATCAGTAAAAGTACTGTCAATAACTGCAACACTGGTATTTCATTAATTGAACTTTGTCAGTGAAAAAATTTCTCCTCCGAAGTAATTTCAATTAGGTGTAATAAATCAATGCTTAAATTAAGATAGTATGTATATTTGTGAACTAGACATTTTATGACATCCTAAAGGTTTTTTGGTATCATATTTCAAAGTAAATTCTAATGCAAATTCCGAATTGAAATTCAAAATCTATACTTTGAGTAGCAACTTGTTATTAGTCAAATCAAAACTGAAATGATGTATCTTTGTTTCAGATCTCCTGCATCATCAACAACTTCAACTGCTGCTCCTGAAATGGTTGATGCCATGAAAAACTGAAGAAGAAGAACTCAGTGATATAGAATCATTTATTGTCAGTGAAGGTTATATACCCACAAAAATATGGAACTTGACACAACATATGTTGATGAAATTGTTGCATACACGTCAGGATTTGTAGTGAAAAATTTAAAAAAACCATAATGTGTAACAATTGCATCGCAATGTTGGAGGATAAAGAAGTTCATTCGAAATTACAATTGAGAAAGGCAGAGGAAAAGAATTTTTCCAAATATATAATATTGTTAACATTTTGACTCTAAGGTCCTTGAATGATTTACCAAAAGATGTTTTCAAAAATTTTGGTAACCATTTCTTTGAAGAGGAGCCTTCGTCAAATCATGGTTATGCACTAGCAAAATCAATACTTCGTATTTTCTTCAAAATCCGAGTGTACCATAAATTGTCAATAAGGACTGATAAGGAAGAAAGGGTCAGGTCTGTCTTGACAAAAACAATTTTATTTAAAAGTCAATAGTTTAATAGGTTATATATGCCAAGGGATGTCCTGATAAAATCAGGAAAGCTCACTGTAAGCTAACCCCAAACTATAGGGGTTAGCTTACAATGAACTTTCCTGATTCAATCAGGGCATCTCTTCGCACATGCATAAACTCCCCGAGCTTAGCTCCTAGAATAGAAATTGGAATAATATGTTTAGCTGGTACTTTGGTAGAATTTCCAGTTTTTTCTTTGTGTTGTTCAATCTAGCTTATGCCTGAGGCTTTGCCCACTTCCCATTATGTCATTTGGGTAACGACTATTACAAATTCAATGACCTCTCTCCACCCATTTAGAGACATAATTTTCAAATAAGGTTGAACACTATTTATTTATTTGTTACAAGAGAGCCAAAACACCAATTTTCATGATCTTAAGTTTAAAACTAACTGAACCGTGATAAAAAAATTCTAAACACTGAAACTCTTATTTCTTTATTTGTAAAAAACGATCTGAAATACCTATTTTTATGACCCCAACTTAAAAACTAACGGAACCCCTATACAAACTTGTAATCCCCATTTCACCCCTTTAGGGGTTGAATTTACAAAAACACAAACACGTATTTCTTCATTTGCACAAATACCTCAAATATCAATTTCTATGACCCCAACCTAAAAACTAACATTTCATCTAGAAACTTTTAACCCCTTGAAGGTTAAATGTAGCTGCATAAAAAGCAAAATCTTTTTTCATATTTTATGTTTATTTGGTACATACAAATTGTTGAGTGTTAGGCATACAATGATGTGCAACACTGACATGATATTTATTCCCAAATGTTTGTTAATGATGTTATATATGTATTAAAAATTATATCTTTATGTAATGCTGAAATTGTACTGACCATTAATATTTTTACTCATACATGCATATGCGATTTTTTCGCACTATAATAGGGTAATAACCTGTTGAGCTTTTAATAATAAAGTATTGTTCCTAGATCAATTCTCATATTGAGAGTAGCAGAAATGTAAACATTTCTATTGTCCATCGCTCTTATTGTTCAATACATACATCCAAAAAACTGAATTTTATACTTGATTAATTTTCTTTATAATAAAATATTTAAAAATATACATATATTGTTGACTTTGTGTTATGCAAATATTTATCTGCAATAAAGCTGTTCTCCAAACTTCGAGAGGTTTTGGCCTGCAGTGCTAAAGACATTTGTCAAATGCATAGCTATGAATTCACGCAGACTTCTTGTACAAGCTATACCTAATACTCTGAGGAGGTGACGTCATATTTTACTACTTTCATGCCATTTAGTCCTCTACTTTTCTTGCCGTGTGAACCCCCATATAGTTATTATTTTGAGTTGAAATTAAGAATACAAAAAATTAAGAAAAGCTTTTATATAAATGCACTAAAAAGGTAAAAATAATTTCTTCAATTGTTTGACCTATGTTATTCTCTGAGTAGCCGATTCAAAATCTTACCGCGCAAGAATACCTATTTAATATTCGCGGCAAGCTTTTGAATCTGCTACTAACAGAATAATCTAGGTCAGACAAAGACATTATTTTTTCCTTTTCAGTGCATGGGTATGAAAGCTTGTCCTAAAAATTTCTTTTTAATCCTTTTTAATAAATTTTTCTAGTCATTCATGTAATCTGTCATCTTATTGAATTCTGACAAAAATTGTTAATCTCCGACCTCAAAAAAACCCACATACCAATTTTGAATGAAATCTGGCCATAATAACAAAACACGTCGCCATCTTGGAGCCGTCATCGTGAATTCATGAATTTTGACAAAAACATCATGATGTCCGACCCCAAAAACCCCACACACTAATTTTGAATGGAATCGGGCTATAATCATCAAATTCGTCGCCATTTTGGAGCCGCCATCTTGAATTCATGGATTTTGACGCAAAAAATCATGATCTCCGACATTAAAAACCCACATATACCATTGTTTATTGAAATTGGGCTATAACCACAAAACTCGTCGCCATATTAGAGCCGCCATCTTGAATTTATGAATTTTGACAATAAATTCGTGATCCCTGTCCCCGAAAACCCCCACATACAAATTTTGCATAGAATCGAACCATAATCACAAAACTCGTCCGCCATATTGATTTTTCTCTAGCAAACCTTCAGTAATGCATTGTTACCGGAATTATGAACACCTTCCAAATTTCACGTTAATCGGACAACTAGAAGTGGATTGAAATTCACTTACAAGATTTGAACTGAACATACATACAAATGTGTAGTTAAATAAAAGCTTGTAATGAAAGAAATCAGCCGCCATTTTAAATTTCCATGATAAGTTTTTAATCCGCGACTCATAAAATACTTAGATGACGATTTTTAGTCTAAATCAGACAGTAATAAAATTGCAGCCGTCATTTTGAATTTTGTCATGATATTTGTTATAGGTGATTTAGAGAATACCTTTAGTGTTGAATCGGACCATAAATGATAGATTTTGTTTTTAATTTCGAATTTTCATCATATAGAAATACCAAATTGTAGTTTCATGGAAACCTTTTTGCTTGTATGACAAATTTCAAGTAAATCGGACATGTGAAAGTTTTTTTTACATTGATAACAAACAAACATACTCATGTACACAAGTGAACCTCAATTGAAGTTGATTAAAAATACTGTTTTGAACCCCTTAAAACGGCACGGCACTGCGCAAGAGATGTTTTGTTTTGGTTTGTCTCGCATATACACAAAACATTACACGTCCCGCCGAAATTATGTTCGCATCAAAACATTGCAAGGTAAATTTAGCATCGGGCCTATCTATGTTTACTGAGGAAATCACACACCCTATTCATGAATGAAATAGTAAAATCATTTCAAAATCCTCCGAATGCTGTGGCCATTGTATATAGACTAACCTAGTAGGACAACGTGTATGCATCAACTGTTGGATTCGATTTCCAGCGACATCTGCAGGAAACCTTAGATAAACTAATAAATTAATGACCCGTACAGTTGCGACCTCTTCTCAGTCTCCATTCGAACTGTGGTTATGAATCGTAATTGATGCAGAAACGGATTCAGGGATTTGATACTAGTTATGGAAATAGTTTTGAATCAACAAAAAAAATTTAAATTCAATTTTAATCAATCGTAATCGGCGTAAATATTCTGGCATAGATTCAAATGTTCAAGGTGTCACGGTAAAATTATGCTTGTTGCATATGTTGCATAACACTGATTGATCATTAAGTCAAAATTAAGTCGGTTATATTAGGGATATATAATTGGCTGGGTAATTATATATGAATTTAATTTTGGAAAAATTAGGAAACCAAAAGCTCTCATTGCACTGATGGTTTCTTTATAATAAATAGTATTTTATTTTAAAATTTTCTATTGATAATAACTAGTGGTAGTCGATTCTTGCATAGCAAACGTGGAAATAATAAAACGGGTTCATTTATTTATAGATCGGCCGGTCTATCTATACAATGAAAGATTTCATTTTTACAAGGTTTCATTTACTTTCACCTGTCCCGATGTGTGTTATCACATCTAAATCTTACAAGTTAAATTTGTCACACTTCTAGTTGTCCGATTAACGTGAAATTTGGCATAGTTCCCGTGACAATGCAATAAGGAAATTTTGCTAGCGAAAAAACAAAATGGCGGCTCCAATATATTGCGGACGAGATTTGTGTTTATGGTCAGATTCGATTCAAAATTGTTATGAGGGGGTTTTCGGGGTTGGAGATTATCATATTTTTTGTCAAAATTCATAAACTCAAAATAGCGGCTCCAAGATGGCCGACGATCTCTGTGATTATGGTCGGAGATTATGAATTTTTATCAAAAATCATATATTCAAGATGGCGGACGAGTTTTGTGATTATGGTGCGATTCTTATCAAAATTGGTATGTGAGGGTTTTTGGGGTCGGAGATTATGAATGTATTTACAAAATTCATGATGGCGACTTCAAGATGGCGGACGAGTTAATCTTTAGATGGTCTCCTCGTTGAAGAATTAAATAGCTCAAAACTTACAGGAAAAAGGCCTCATAGATGCTTTAACAAAAATGCATAGATTAAGGCGTACTTACTAAAAAGCACAGAATAAAATAATTATTAAAAAACCTTTTTAAAACACGCTGTAATTCAAATGCACTTGCACTAAAAAATAATTGCTTTGGATGTGTAACGTAGGTTATTCCGTGAGTTATTATAGATTCACAAGCTTGTTGTTTTTGTATTCGAACTGAAAACTTTGCGCAATAAGCTCTTGAATCTATAAATCACGGAATAACCTACGTCGCACATCCAAAGCAATTATTTTTTACTTATTAGCACATATTAAAACTTTTTTTAAAAAGGTTTTTTATTGTTTTTTTTTTTTTTTGCTCTTGCATCTATAAATCACGGAATAACCTACGTCGCACATCCAAAGCAATTATTTTTTACTTATTTGCATATATGACACTGTTAAATAAGAACAATTCAAGATTGCAGCTTCAAAATGGCAGAAGGGTTTGTTCATCCATGGTCATAATCGATTGAAAATTGATATAGAACGGCATTTGTCAAAACTCAGCAATTCAAGATGGAGGCTCTAACATGGTGGACGACTTTTGTTGTTGATGGTGTAATTCTATTCAAAATTGGAATGGAGGGGTTCGGAGATTATGATCAATTGTCAAAATTCAACAGTTGGCAATGGCGGAGGAGTTTTCTAATCGATAGTGTGATTCTAAACAAAATTGGATAATGAGAATTTTCAGTGTAAGAAATTATTAATTTCCTATTATTTGGGGTCGAGGATTGTGAATGTTTCTCAAAATTTGACAATTTGAGATGGCAGACAAGTTATTATGTGATTTACGGTGAAAAACTAAATTCAAAATTGGAATCTGTGAATTCTTGGAGTCAGAGATTTTTTTTATTGAAATATATAGCGTACCCGAGAAGGGTCTAATTTGCTGTGATGCCTCAGGACAATACTATACTATAAAGAAATTCACAATACAATAACTAATATAATCGGAATAAAATGTTATAATTTTTGTCATTTGCCAGTTTTGTCTAATAGGTATATTTCCAATGAAACCAGAAGTGCTAAAATATGACTAATATATCAAAATATTTCGTATGCTGTACAGCATGTACATCGAACCCACCAAATATCTTTAAAATGAAGGATTGAAAATGGGGTGCTAGAGAATCTGTTGACACCAGGTACACATTTTTCAAATGTCTGCATTGGTTTCACTGTACATATCAGAGATAGCTTAAAATGAGTGAAAAAACAAGGGTTTCAAAGAAACATACATTTTATTTACATATATAGGTACACATACATTTTAAATGTACTAATTGTGCTGCAATATTGATAATTTGACATTTTTTGTTCCTTCATCGTATTAGAAATAGTTTTGCAATATTTGAATACTAATGTTCTTATCAATAATTCCAAAATATAGGATCTATGTTCAAGGCAGGATTCTTCAACATTTTTCCAATCTGGAAATTTTTCCTGCAAATGTTCATTTATAATTTTGTTCAAACGTTTCATAATTTTTCCAGTTAAAATTTTTGAGATATTGTCACTGAAGATATTCATACTAATTTTGGTGATATTTTTCATCAAGTCAGTAGGAGTTTTGAGTGCATTTTCCTTATCCAAATCATAATTTTTAAAATTGAAGATATTCATACTAATTTTCTTATCAAATATCCTGCAAAATATGTGGAAGAACAGTTTTCTAAATTGAATTTCTCCAAGTTCAAATTGTAATTCAGGGAGACACTGGTACATGGATAATCTGAATCAGAAAGTGAATCACCGCTGAAGTCATCTTCCTCCTTACACAATAAATCCTTGGAAACTTCAGTTCTATTATCTCCCATGTTTAAGATATTCTCATCATCATCAATATTCGTTCCTGAATTAGCATTAATTGCTGGCCTAATTAAATTAGTGACCAAATTCAATTTGAAGGCAGCTCGAAATGTCCTCACTGTGGGATTTCTATTGTAGCCCCCCTTTTGCCTATAAATAGAAAACTGGTTTTCAAGGGGATCTTGTATAAGCCTGCCTGTGAATAAAAATGTAAAACCATTCATTTTTTGATTTTCATAAAACATTTTAACAGCATTAATAGTTTGTAAGAAACCATTGAAACTTGGAGGTCTATATGGCTGATTTTTTTTATTTATTTTATATAAATTTTCTATAAGTTCCGGTAAGAAATTATTAAAACTTGGAGGTCTTACTGATTTTTTTTTGCTTCCAACACTAAATGATTTTTATCACTCAATGTCCGCTTGTATGGATTTGCATTTTTTAATGAATTGCTGTTCAGAGCATCAAACAAATTGTTTACTGTGTTTATAAAATAACAAGTGTTTTCCCCTGTTGTAGAAACAAGTTCTCCACTTCTGAGAGCCACTTTAATTGCAGTTGCTACACTATGACTGAACAGCTGAGCTGCTAATTTCACACTCATTTTTTCAAAAGCATTTGGGTTCATATGTTTATCAGTTAGTTTCAGTAGACACTTTCCTGTTTTACTACTATTATCGATAGCATACACCCTCTTAATATCAGAAAATTGAATATATTTTCCATTATACACAAAATTATTGTTCAAGAAATTATTTCTCAAGCACTTCAACAAATGTGGAACATCATAAAATGCAAAATACTTCTTTTCATCCAAGAAGAAATAAGGCTTTTTGACTGTGACCCCCAAGTTACAATAGAACTGTTGATTTACTTTAGAGACATCACAAACAACTCCAATTGGATTTAGGTTTGAAATTTCAAATTTTTTTAAACTATCCAAAACTATGTCCGTTAATTCTTTGGCACTAACACCACCCTCAGAAACAAAATATGCAACTGGAATTTTCCATGAAGAATAAATTCCTCGGATCATAACCACTAATGCTTGATTAGCTGGAACTGATTTTCTTCCAAAAATTCCTAAATCGGCAAAACCCTCAATCATGTCCATTTTTTGATTGTAGTCCAATTTTCGTTTTAAGCTCATTTCATCAAAAATAACTATACATAATCGTTCAGATGGCTTCATAGTTTTTGACTTCAAAGATATCTGGTTGAAAATCCTTTTGTTGAATCCTGGGAGACAATTGAAGTTTCCCAACCATTTTTTGATAGTTGAAACAGCGGGAAGTATAATACCTTTCTGTCTGAGATATACATATGCTGACGGACTTTTGTAATATAATGACAATGCTGTCTTTTTCTCGGCAGATGTCCATGGAGAACGTACTTTATGTTTCAACTGCATATTTACTAAACATTTTGAAAATATTGTAGGAGAATCTTTAAAAATATTTTTTGCTGACAATTGTATTTTCATAATTTTCTTTTTAGCACTGTTCAGCTGCGTTTGTAAATTATTATTTTTCTTCCCAGTTTTTCATTCTGTAATTTTAGTTTTACAATGTCTTCTTCAGCAGTCCGTTTCTTTTTTATTTCTCCTATTGGTAAGTTCTGGATTTCTTTCAAATATTCGTCACTACTACTACTACTACTTCCAGTTACACTTTGTTCAAAAAGTCTCTTCCTAGGAGCTGGCCCATATGTTGTTGATGTGGATGCAAGTTGTAATAATGGACTATTCTCAGCTTCAACATTGGACTCAGCACTACTTGATTCAGATATATATTTGGCAGGTATGGCATCAGGTGGCAATCTCTTCAACATCACCTGTTCAATAGCAAAATGTTTGCTACATAAATATTTCCCCTTAGGGCCCTGGTGCTCAAGTCCGCTAATCTTCCATTGCCTGAAATAAATATTTCAATGATTATAATATGAAATTAAATTGTGTTTTATTCTAAGATTGGAATTTCATTTATTGAAGGAAGAGATAATTTTTACGAGGAATTTACTACATTGAGGAAACTTTTTGTGATGTTCGAATAAATGACAGAAGGGCATTGGTAGTGTCTTAAATGTGTTACTATAATTTGTAATGAGGACATTTTCTCCAATGTCAAATTCCCTATTGAATGTAGTAATTCAAAAAAAAACATGAAAAAAGGATTTTTCCTATAAGGAACAAAATAATTCTAAGTTTACACACTCTTTTTTTGAAATCACTTCACATTACATGAAACAGAGTAAGATTCTTCACAAAATTGTTGCAGTTGTTTACCAGATCAGTTGTCAATAAAAAAATAATAAAAATTATGTTTTTTATCCAGTTCTGGTCATAATTTAAAAAATGTATCAAGTCCTGAGAGATTTTCGTTGAAATTTACAGTTGTCAAGGTATTAGAATAAAATATTCAATCAGATGTTTAGTTCAATTATAATATGGGTGACATACGAAACACAAAATATTCACATAAAACATATGAAGAACTATTACAATTAAAGCAGCCACAAATTTTCTTACCAGTGAGGGTAAAGCCGCGTACAGACATGATTAAACTATTCGGGGTGACATAATTTTTACCTGTAACAGAACATCATCTTGTAACATCGAAAGACCTATAAGTGATGTATCGCTTAAGATTACTATGTTATGGGGTGCCATCCAGACTTGATACTCGACGATGTAAGATTCAGTGTTTTGTTCATGTCTGTAAGCACCTTAAGAATTCGAGGCTGGCCATGAAATTATTTCATTTTAATAAAAAAATACGAGTTGATTTTTATCATGAAAGTATATATATATATATATATATATATATATATATATATATATATATATATATATATATATATATATATATATATATTTATATATATATATATATATACATATAAAACTAGGGATATTGGGGTAAGCAGCAATGAAAAAGTGAACTCTTTAAGTTTTATCCAAGCTTTCGGAAATGTTTATTTCCATCATCAGGGAGAAACTTTGTTGAGGTTGGTTTCAATGATGTTAAACATATTCATCTGATATAGTGATACAAAAGAAAAAAACGTAGATAAAGGAATAAAACGAAGTTTAAAGTTAATACAACCACATTAGAATTGTTTGAAATTAAAAAATATAAATGTGTGCTCTATGTGGTGTGACAAGTGAAACTGACCTACACTTCTCACACCACATAGAGCACACATTACTATTTTTTTAATTTTAAACAATGCTAAAGTGGTTGTATTAACTTTGAACTTTGTTTTTTTTTATAAATAAACACATAAAGTCGTCTCCACAGCGTTTAATTCCAATCGTTTGGTAACAAAGACCAATATTTTTAGATTAATCAAAAATCTTACACCTAGTTACATAGTTTTACCCCTTTTCTTCCACAACTTTTAAACAACAACTGTACTGTTTTACTGAAGATGGACATTCATATGCCCGAAACATGTTTAATAAACATCATCAAGAGTTAGGACCTGATCCTTAACCTTGGACCAAAAAAACCCCCATTTTTTGTCTTTGTTACCAAACAATTGGAATTAAAAGCTGTGGAGACAACTTTGTGTGTTAAAATATTTATCAAAAATAAATCTTCCACTGTGAGAATGGACTACTTCCATGTTTATTTTTCCTGATGATGGAAATAAACATTTCGAAAGCTTGGATAAACGTTAAAGAGTTTACTTTTTTCATTGCTGCTTACCCCAATATCCCTAGCATTGTACCTAACCAGTCAGCAAATACTTCCCACATATATATATATATATATATATATATATATATATATATATATATATAAATATATGTGTGAAAATATAGGTGAAGGAAGATTGTGGCAGTTCAGACAAATTTTTTAAATAAGAAAAAAAAACATCTTCGAGCAGGAATCGAATCTGCGTCCTCTAGATCTCTAGTCTCACACTCTACCAACTGAGCCATCGAAGACACAAGGTTCCATCTGCGTTTCGAGATACTGCTTTTTCCTATAATTTAATGTTAGATGTTCAAATGGGTATTAAGAAGATTTCAAGCACTTGTCAGTGGCCATCAAGATCAATTTACCTTTCACCGTAACGTCACCATCGACGTGAGGGATGGAACCTTGTGTCTTTGATAGCTCAGTTGGTAGAGCGTAAGACGAGGGTTCAATTCCTGCTCGAAGATGGTTTTCTCCTCAATTCAAAAATTTGTCTGAAATGCTACAATCTTCATTATTTTTTCTTTATTTTCCCCGAATAAGGACCTTAGTTTTTTTTATTCACTACGTTTCAACATTGTTTATGTCATCTTCAGGTACATTTAAAAAATAATGAAACACATGTGAAGTTAAAAACATAATTCGTACATAACATAAAATATGAGTAAAATTCAAGGAAACATTCAAAACTTACAATATAATTTAACAGTAATTCTTCCATTATTTCGTGTTCATGTTTCATGATTGTTCATGTTTCACGTTATTGAATGTCTGAGATTGATGGTATTGAGTTTGATTTATCTTTTATCGGTTTTTTTATTTTTCAAAAATACATAGAAGTATTTTTTTTAAATTGTTGGTTTACATTATTTTTAAGAATTTACCTGAGGATGAAATAAACAATGTCGAAACATAGTATTGAATAAAAAAATACATAGACTAATGCCCTTATTCCGAGAATATACAGAAAATAAACATATTTGGTCAAGAAATTAAGAAAATATATATATATAAATATACAGTGTCCGCCAAAAAGTATGTACCATATGGGAAAAAAGTTTATTATTGGAGTATTGGAAAAAATATTCTGGGAAAAAGTTTGTGCATGTCCGATTACCAAAAAATCGATTTTGACACATGTACCGTGATCGCTGATATGGCGGCAAATTAAAAAAAACTGCTGTGAAAGGGCGAAAAGTGGGGTAAGATGGCAAGATATCAAAAAAAGTTATTCGAAAAAGTTACTAAGAATTCAATTTTATTCACATGAACGAAGTTTCAAGAGATATTTCGAAAAAATTGGAAATAGCAATTTTTTTTCTTATGAATAGCTTGACTATACTGACAGATTTGCATTTCAATGATAATGACAGAACTTTCTCATTTTTTCCTCACCAGAGGACACTATATTTAAAAAATAGGATTTTGTCAGAACTTTTGCTGTTACATCGGGCCGTATCTAACAGTTAATTCCACGACCATTGTGATGACATAACACTTCAAAAACATCGTGTAAAAATATTCAGAATGAAATAGTGAGTCAAATTTAAGAAACTTATAATTTACATGTTTATGTGCGAAATGAAACACTCATCCACGATTATCATCTGGAAAACACCATGTCATCACAATTGTCGTGGAATTCTGATATAACTGTTAGATACGAACCAATCTAACAGCAAGGGTTCTGACAAAATCCCATTTTTTAAATATAGTGCCCTCTGGTGAGGAGAAAATGAGAAAGTTCTGTCATTATAATTGAAATGCAAATGTTTCAGTTCAGTCAAGCTATTCATAAGAAAAAAAATTGATATTTTAAATTATCTTTTGAAACTTGGTTCATGTGCATAAAATTGAATTCTAAGTAACTTTTTCAAATAACTTTTTTGATATCTTGCCATATTATCCAACTTTTCCCCAGAATATTTTTTCCATATATATATATATATATATATATATATATATATATATATATATATATACAAAAACCAAGTTACATATAAGTCCAAAAATTAGTGGCTGTTTTCAGACTGTCTGGATAAGACATGAGCTTACCAGAATGTAGGATCCATTTTTCACATCTTTTAGCATGATTCACAGGAAATCGGTACATCCTTATTGTTTTATCTACCTTCGCAGATAGTCCACACTTGTAGAACTGACACTTATTGCCAGACATCTGAAACAATAAATATTATTGAAAATGTTATCTCAGTGGTCAAATATAGGATTCAATCTCAGGTCAATAATTTTTTCTTATTGATCTGAGGATTCAATCCTGAAACTTAGCAGATTGAATGAAAGAGTAAACATGCATTGCCTATTATATGCTGGTAATATATCACGAAAAAATTAAAGGGGAGATCTGTATGAATATTTCGAAATCTCTATATATTGTTTGTGCCAAATTTTTGATGAAATATTGAAATATATCCTTGGTGGCTAGAGGATAAAAATACAAAAATAATAAATGTCTTTTTCCTCAAGTTATTAATTTTTTTACATACTTCTGTTATGCTTTACAAATCAATATTAATAAGTGTTTTATATTTTTATCCAAAAGTCTTTATGAGAATCACAACAAAGTGACAAAGATATGCTTTTCTTTCATGCTAAATTGATATTATCTCGATATTACCAAGAATGAATCTCGTCATCATAATATCTTTTCACTAATAAAAAAGAATGAATCTCGTTTTCATAATAAATATACTCTACTTACGTTTAATATTGGGCTCAGTTTTCCACTTGCACAATTTCAAAAACTTCAAGAGTTCAGAGATGATATATTGGAAATGGCGCTTAGCGTCCTTTAAGATTGAGAAATACACAAAAACAGGTTAACACTTACAACTCATGAATTACTGTGTATACGCAAATATTACATTCGTCGTATCTATTATAAGAAAGCACACAAATATCAAAATAACTAAATAACAGCCTGAACGCAGAGACACAAACGCAATATAACACTTACTGCATGTGAATCACGTAACTAAAACTGGAAAATGCGAAATGCGGATCTGCTAACAAATGAAATAAACTCAAGGTCTCTGGTACAAGATAAGCGATTCTCGACCAAAATGACAGTTCAAAGCAACCAATTAAATCATTGGCCTCCCTCTATGGTGCTGCCATCTACATTTAGTCTCCTTTCGTCTCAAATGAAATTTGGGTATGGTTATCCTACTAGGTTAGTCTATATACAATGCTGTGGCTTTTGATTTCATTCATAAATTCAGAGTTTGGTGTAGATTCGCTGTAGCCAATTAGGAGTCAGGAAAGCCTGTCATGTGACATCAAGTGTCGGGGCACACGAGGCACGAGAAAACGCTTCGGGTGTTTCCGTATTAAAAAAATTAGGAAATATCAAGGTTTCCGAATAGGATGAAATATTGAGAGAATATATTATCATTTATATAGGCATGAAATTGAATCGATGAATTGACACAATTGAATTTTCAACATTTCATGATCAATAAATGATTGTTTTAGTCTTCAGAATGAGTCGAAGTGTTTCAGTTATTGACGATGGATATATAATATGGACTCCATTTTTGTTGGGCAGGTTAGATTAGGTAAATTTTTTTGTATTGAATTTTAAAATTCTCAAAATGGACTGGATCACTGAATCTGCAATTAACGATCGAACCAAAAAGGTCTACATTAGATTGTAACTATTCAAAGTTCGGTTTCAGATAAATACATTATTACATTTTTTATGTTTATTTGTTGAAAATATGAACACGATGTTCATAAAATCAGATGTGGAATCATCTGCGACTGAAAGATAAACTTTAGTCACTATCTTTCATCGTCAAGATAATCTCTTGTTGGGTATTCATGTTGAAAAGGAAAACATTCTCAATTGAATATTGAATGGCAATATTTTTCTGAGAATTGAAAAATCCTCGATAAATGAAGTTATTTTTTGTGAGTGTCTAACAGAAAACAACTACTTCCCCGGCTAAAGCCACGCTGGACATTGAACTACATCTGATAGATATTCTGAAAAGACCCTAACTCAGAAGAACAAATCTGAAATTGAAAATTTGCATTTTCATTCAGATAGTTATTTGGTTTTCTATTCCAGTCTCAACTAAGAACTCATAAAGATGAATGAACCGAAATCATTCGTAACATTGGGTTGTTTCCTGACATTCACAAAAAATAACTTCATTTATCGAGGATTTTTCAATTCTCAGAAAAATATTTCTATTCAATATTCAATTGAGAATGTTCCCCTTTTCAACATTTTTTATGGTTCTTGCTTTGCTGTTCTTCATGACAAGCTACCTATTCCATGGATACTTCGCTAGGATTGACGAAAATGTGATGAAAACCGGTTATTGTTGAGTGTAGTGATTTATATACTAGACAATTTAATGCATACACAAAAAATCCCATAAGGGGCTGTGTTTTTGTCACTATGGCAGTGGCAAAACCATGCCCTAAGTTTTCCAGGGACAAAACGGAACCTAACTTTTAAAACGGTCTAATTCTAGTACGTCTAGCAGAATTTCTAAGAACCGATGACGGTTCTGAATTACCTAATATGTAAATTAAATATGTATTCATTAAATTGTACCGAATTACACTCTAGCTTTTTTTTTATCGAAGTAAACTTAAAATTTATAATTCAAGTTTTCTTACCTTTAGGCAATTCAACTCAAAAACTGCCAGAAAAAATTACTCGTCCTAGACTCGTAACTTTTTCAGAGGTAGTTTTTTTCGTTAAATTGCGTTAAATAAATGAATAAAGAACAATTACCAAGTGAATGAATAAATTAATCTCTTTTATTATGTTATCTTACTTTAGGCACGACTGAAAACTAACTCCCCGATCGAACCATCAGAAGCTTTTTTATGAATTCGTATTTAGTGTTTTTACATTGAAACTTTGACACAATAAAACAAGGATGTTCCGAAAAAAAATTACTTGACCAGTTTAAAAATGAAATTAAATAATGTACTCTACGGAGTGTTCGGAAATATACGACAATATGCTACTGACAGATGATCGTAAATCTTGTCGGTTACGATCATAATTTATTCCCATGATAACAGATCGACGTAACACGTAAAACCCTAATAACGATTTCTGCAAAGTGGAGTGCACTTAACTTAAAAATTGCATGACGTTATATTGCGAGATTACACTTTGTTTCGGTTCAAAATATCAGATCTGATACCAACAAAACATCTCATGAGTATCTTGAGCGACAGATCCAAATCGAAGAAACTTTGAAATTGTTTTGACAAACTATCATATGCAACAATATTCAATGAAAATAACAACTTGCACTGGATTTTATTCACTTTGAGAAATTTATTGTCAAAGTGTCAAAGAAACAAGGTGATGCAAAACTTTTAAATCTATGTGTATAAATTTCTATAAATAGAAACATTCAACCTCTCATTTTCCCAAATTTTACGTCAAAAGGATATACCTATTCGCCTTCTAACCACGGTCGAGGACTCTTGGCGTTCTTAGGTTAGGACTCAAGTAAATGTGAAATGTGAATGTTCTGCCGTTTACAAACGTGCATTGCAAAAATAAAAGTATATAAGTGTAGTTAAACAAATGTTTGAGAAGATAACAGGTTCCTTCTTCTCTACGACAGAGTAATCAGGCTGGATGACAACGGATATGTCGGAAAATTGTAGAATCAGAGGATATTGTTGAAGTCATATTGCCGATTAACGTGCATTGCAAATAATTTTATGTGGAAAATTCGGGCATTCGTGGTATCATTCGAATGAGATTTCCAGGTGCCTACGAGGGGGCAAGTGACGTATAACCACACGAGGACCTCGGATATGGTCAACTTCCTGATGGCAAAAGGCCAATATACGGGAAGAGAGAGATAGAAGGGGTTACAATGTTATATTTTTATTAGGTTTTGAAGGTAAAGAAAAGGTTTATAATAATCGTAGAAGCTTTACATATTTGAAAAATTACTTCCATCCATAAGCATTCACTATAACGGTTTTCAAGTCTCAGTTTTATCCCGGGATTTGAGTTAGTTAATTTTGAATTCGATCTGACAGGTTTGTCCTTCAGGCGGGGTTTGAAATTTCACATATATGAAATGAGTGATGGGTATTACCAATTTTTGTATCCTAAGCAAATATTACTATTAATCGTATTATTGGGTTATCTATACCTACGAGCACCTAAAAACTAATTGACTGTCTTTAGATATTAATAACGAATAGGTCAGGAAAAAATAATATGATTTCATATGATACACTATGTACCTACCTATAACAGTTCTCGAGTTATTGATTTTTTTATGAAAATGCTAGGTACAATTGGAAACTAAATAACATCGAAATGTATAGAAAACATCCCTTCGAATTCTGACCAAGCATAAAAGAGGTTTTGGGCTATTGATTTCGATAACACCCGTTTCTCAATATTATACAGAATGTTCGAAAATCGATTTGTTGAAAATATAAACAGGATGTTTCCCTTTTCAGTTCTAAAATCATTGTCACTTTTTTATAATTTCGGACAAAGATAACTTAGTTATTTCAAATAGAACACCCTGTATTTTTTTTGTCTGAACAATATAAAATTTAATTATCTTTCATTTCATGTTGGGGTTCCCTATACCTAACCTAAATAGTTTTTCAGATATTGGCTTTTTCAAATGGTAGTTCTTATTTCAATGCATTCTTTGAATCAAGATAGCTTTTAAACGACATTTATTTGATTTGCTCACAGAACTCTCATTGACAGTTGTTATACTTCACTTCACTAAAATGAAGTTATCATTAACATTCATATTCTGACAGTGGTTCATTAAACAAACTATACAATTTTTTTTAATATTCAATTGGAACAACAACAAAATATGAAACACAAATGTATTTAATTCAAAGTAGGTGCTCGAAATGACGACCATCCTGTTGAATACAAAGAGCCACTCTCTCTATGAAAGACTTCTTAACAATAATAAATTTGAGGCATCACTCTTCGAAAAGCAGCCCTTATTCTCTCCTTCATATTTTCCAGTGTGGTTGGAGGAGTGTCGTAAACCTCATTCTTCAAGTATCCCCATAGAAAAAAAGTCAAATCTGGTGATCTCGCTGGCCAATTTTATGGTCCTCCCCTACCAATCCATTTATTCGGAAAGCACATATTCAAAAACTGTCTGACACTGAATTTGAATTGTAACCTGATATTTAGCGGCACATTCTCCAGAAGCTCAGGCAGATCATCTCGTAAAAATTTTAAAAATATTTGAGCATTCAAGTTTCCATAAAAAAAGTATGGTCCTATAACTTGTGTACCTATGATTCCTACCCACACGTTAACAAACCATCTATTCTGGTAATCCAGAGTGCGGAAAAAATGAGGATTCACATCACTATAATAATGGAAGTTGTGTCTGTTCCCTAAGCCATTGTTATGAAAAGTAGATTCATCAGAAACTAAAATGGAATCCGAAAAATTTTCATCCTCACTAAACTTGTCCAGAACCCATAGACAAAACTCGATTCGTCGATGGAAGCCTATTTCATATAATTCCTGGTGCATCTGATACGGTACGGGTGAAATTTGTATTTTTTTATTACTCTAGAAATGCTCCGTCTGCTTATCCCTGTATTTTTCTCGATCTAACGTTGACTCGTATGAGAGTTTTCTATGATTGATCACATAATAAGAAATTCATTTTCCTCATTTCCAATAATAGGTTTTGGTCTATTTGCCTTTCATAAGCTACACTTCCAGTCCTACGAAATTGATGTAGCAATCGTTTGAAAACCAACTTGTTTGGATGATTCCGGTCTGGATATTTTTGGGCATACACCCTCGACGCCAAAAGGCAATTCTCTAAACACTCACCAATCGCTAAAATCATATCTATCCGCTCTTGAATGGGATAACTTTTCATTTTTGACGCTAATAATTCAGTGAATGTTTTCAATAACCTAAAATACAATAACTGTCAATAAGAATTCTTTCAACAAGTTGAATACATGTCGTTTCAAAGCTATCTTGATTCAAAGAATACATTGAAAAAAGAACTACTATTTGAAAAAGCCAATATCTGAAAAACTATTTAGGTTAGGTATAGGGAACCTCAATATGAAATGAAAGATAATTAAATTTTATATTGTTTAGACCAAAAAAATACAGGGTGTTCTATTTGAAATAACAAAGTTATCTTTGTCCGAAATTATAAAAAAGGGACAATGATTTTTGAACATTCTGTATAATATTGAGAAACGGGTTTTATCGAAATCAATAGCCCAAAACGTCTTTTATGCTTGGTCAGAATTCGAAGGGATGAATTCTATACATTGTAGAAATGTTCATAAAAAAATCAATAACTCGAGAACGGTTATAGTTAGGTACATAATACTTCATATGAAATCATATTTTTTCCTGACCTATTCAAAAGTGAAGCGAAATACAGGGTGTTCCATTAAAAAAAACACAACTTTGATATGTCACACTTTTTTGAGCCACCCTGTAGACTCCAAAATAATTTCCTTTTGCAGCCTTAATCAATATACATATAACGAAATGGAGAAATTCCCGAAAAAATTAATGGTTTGGTTTACAGGGACCGTGTTGTATGGGGTGCCCCACTGTGTAATATATATATATATATATATATATATATATATATATATATATATATATATATATATATATGAAATGCACAAAATTATAGAAGTGACACTTATAATTTGTGTGTGTAATTATAATGAAGTGGAATTCAATGACACGAATTTCGTTCAACATTCAACATTGATAGGTCACTAACAGATGTCAGTATAGGCCAATCCACGACACCGAAAGTCGTACTTCTAGTGCGTTCAGAGTAACGCAAAACATATAATATATATATATATATATATATATATATATATATATATATATATATACATATATATATATTTGATGGTATTTTTGGGTTCTGGGGACCGTGATCGACCAAGATATATAAAAAAAAATCCAAAGTCTGGTTGTGGTGACATCCTCAATGGGTAGTATTCCTATTGAAATCTACCTAACAGTCATCGACGTTGAGGGATCCCTGAAAACAACAAATCTGGGAGGGGGGCGCCTTCCGAGTGGTTCACTCGAGAGTTATGGCCGGGGACCTCACGAAGGAGGAGACTATCGAGGCCATCAAGTTGGCAACTGGTGGGTAGACCAGGCCAATACAGGATGAGTTATTAAGGCCCCTCCAGAATGACATGGCGGCGGTCACACTAACACTGCCGAGGGACATGGCGAATACTCTGCTGAAGAGGGACACTGTCAAAATAGGGCTGGTAAGGTCAAACTAAAAATACGCATACGCAGGAATGTTGGAGTTCTGCGTATACGAGCGAGGGATGTATAGTATATCCATTCTCAGTTGAACAATTCATCTTCGACTAAGAATATAGAGTTCGTTCAAAATCGTACATATTATAATGTTTAATTATGAAGGAAATAGAATAAATAAATAAATATCATTCTCCGTATAAAGTATATAGTAGACCATATTGGGTGAAAACAATTCCCGCGTTAAAACCACTCGATAACTTCGCGGACCACTTATAGCACACATTACCATAAACCACCACATATTATACTTTATCGGGTTTGTGGTATAGATAATAGAATCTATTATTACAGCAGTGATGTGATGTGTGCCTGGGCAGAGGCAGTCATGTATGGTGAACAACTGCATGAAAATTTTTGTGCAGTAGTCGAAAGTACCATATCTACATGAAATTTCTAGCTCAAGCAAATCTGCTTTAAATTTGTACATCAACCAATGAAAGTATTTAATACTAATCATTTATTATTTAATGGACCACATAGGTTCAAAATTGCAGGTAGATTTTGTTAACCAATTTGAAATATTATATATAAAAAAGAAAGCTTGTAAACTCGACCTTCTAGAAAGTTTGGAGATCGATATTGAACAAAAAGTCAGAATACTTGCTTATATTAATTTGAACAATTATTATTTGTTGAATTTGGTTCACCGAAGATTAAACAGCAGAAGTGAATGTCTTTTGCTTGGTATTTTGATGTTATTTTCGAATGATATCCTGTACATTTTCAAAGATCTAACAAAAGTCGCAAAACTATTTTTTAATGTTAAAAAATGACAATTGTGACGAAGAAGAAAAAGTGGTACATTGACGAAGTGGAAAACCCCAGTTTTCTTTACACGAAAAGGTGGTTGCGGAGTGTTTATCGAAGCCTTTTTTTGATAAAACCGAACTCATTCCAAATCAGTGATTCACATGAACTCTTTTTTTCCAGATAGTTCACTGAAATTTGTTTTTAAACAAAAATAGGCAAAGTTACATTAGAAGTAAAAGAATAAATCTCCGTTCGCATGGCCGGCATTTTCGGTCAAAGCGCAAATCCTATTATGTTTTATCATAATAAAACCCCATCCTCATCCAACTAAGAATGGATTTACTATAACCAAGAGCTGTTTTGAAGGGACTCGACCATATAGTCAGAAACTGTAAGAATTAAGACAAACTTGAAAGTGCCCGAAGCAGAGGAAGAGACATAAGGAACTGGAATAATGCAAACAAACATTTTTTCTGTAGTCGTCTTGAAAATAAAATGTTTGGTATAATTTATTAAATCGAAAGTACCACTTTACACAAATGGTACCAAAAGAAGCTATTTTCGGAACGATTTTTTTCACTTTCGAAACGATGTCTTTACTTTCGGGACGATTCTTGTTACTTTCGGGACGATTCTTGTTACTTTCGTGACGATTTTGGGTATCTATGTAGGCGGCTTTGACAATAGCATGAACTTTGTATTTTATTATGACAGCGCTTGTCATGTAACATTTGTGTGTTTTTTTCAAATAAAAAAAATTGAAATCATAGTGAAAGTGAGGCTGAAATGATTCCACATGAAATTAGTGAATCTGCTAAAGCGGCTACTTATGAATTATTGCCGGTAAAGTCAAGAGAGAGGTATGAATTGGTCTATAATTTATTTCAAAAATGGAGAATGATAAAAATGTGCATACTATAAATAACAATGATTCTTGCATATTTAAAGGAAAAATCTAAAATTTCAAAGCCATCAAGCCTCTGGAGCAATTACTCGAGTCCACAATTAATATTAAAAGCCGCTATCCCAAAGTTATTGCTTTCCTTAAAAGAAAAATCCATTGGCTATAAACCAAAAAAATCAAAAGTATTGAATAAAGAAGGAATAGACCACTGCTTATCAGAAGCTGGAGATAATATCTACCTAATAACAAAGATAAAAATATTCGGAAAAACCACTTGCCGCAGAAACAACCAGCTATCTCATCCCCTACCACATTAAACTCTGCTACACTGAAGAAACAACAAAATATTAAAGAGCCAGAAGGAAGACCTGAAATGGAAACTTGTCTCGAAACAGGTCGATTACCTACAGGGGACGGGATCGGTGAGACTTCCTCACCGGCATTTATTACCGGTGTCTTCCGTTTCATCTCACGGAATCTCTCGAACCTTAAGAATAATTCCCATTCTTCCCGTTCCTCCTGCGATACCACCTGCCGAATAGCAGGGATTTCACTATTCGGGCGGGCCGTCTGATGAACGGCCTCGCGTGCAGATGGGACCCCTTCGATCGGGGGCCCGACATTCGCTCGCGAGCAATTGGGCTCTGATATACTAGAATAATTGTCTGGAGTGTGGGGGCGATTTGACTCATACATTCTATTCTCATTCATTCCTGATTTGTTTGAAAATTGTTCAGAAAAATTGAGTGGGCTGGAGGCCCCTGAACTTAATGTATTGCGCTCTAAATTTTGGAAGGCTTCCACAACTCGTTGAGGTGAGCCATTACTTACTGGGGTTTGAGTTACCCTGGCGGGTCTATCGCCGAAATTCAAAATATGACTGGAGGCTCTCAATGGCCTATTGAAACAAAAATTATTGGAATTTTCCCTCTGACTCAGATCACGCATTGTATTCTGTTCAACAGAAAAATTATTCGGTGTTTCATCATTGTCCTCAACAGGAAAGTTCCCCACGGGAATTTTGTTCGCATTCATACTATCCATACTTTCTCTCATACGGTTTAACCTAGGAGATGTAAGTAAATTTAAATGCACCGCTTTTTGCGAATCTAGTGGGACGCTAGATTCCGTTGCGCAATTTTCGACGCGTCGCGATTCAACAAACAGCTGTGCGCTCTTCGGGCCTAAACTTACTGAGACAGAATTATCCCTATTGATTTCAGGGCTCTCCAAGCTAGAGCCAAAAGAAAAAGTATTTTCAATAGAAAATGAATGAACGGACTGGCGCTGTTAAGATGGGCTGAAAAGCCGACCGGTTCTCATGTGAAGAACAAACAAGAGCTTGGGTATATGAAACTCGCGTGAAACCTTCAACGGGGTGAAGTACACATGAAGTTTGTTGAATTTGTGTTTCGGGGCGAGTCCTTGAGCGTAAATTGTAGGACATGGGGGGGATGTCAAAAATGAATTTACTCCCTAAAAATTAAACGCGTACCGTGGCCTATCCTAATAAAATTTCCCTAAGACAGAACTATATAACGCGTACAACTGCTAACACGACGGTCATACAGAGGCCCCTACGATCCCTACACATATTCGACACACCTGAACTAAAACCTTTAGCTTTGTTGACAGAATTGATGATTAATAACCCGTGTTTACACCTATCACCGCAGTGTAACTGATACGTTTTTAGTCGCAGAAAGACCTGTGCACTGAGGTTCATACACGTGTATGATCTCTAGGTTCAATTCTGGTTGACGTCTCGCTTCAGTGTATCTGTCACAAATCGCGGTTTGGGAGGTGCCGACGATATGGGGGTATTCTCCCAGCCTCAAGAGAAATCAAATTAGGCTTGTTCCACCCCGCATACCAAAGCACACGTGTGCAGGATCCTGCAAGAGAAGGGTTAATTAATATACAAATCAACGTATAACGTAGAAATCAGCTGGACGCTGGAAAAACCTGTATCAGGAGCTGAAACGAAAAGGTTGATTAATCAAAAGACTGGAGGCTAGAACTCTTGAAGTTGACGATCCAAAAATCCCTCAATCTGCTGCCGTTGGCTATCAACCCTCGTATCTAGTCCTTAGGAATTCTCAAAAATAAAAATTATCGCTAGGCTTCGAGATCACAGTTAGGACTCCAAATAACCGTGAAAGAATGAGCTGCTTTTCCCCAGGAAGCACTCGCCTAATATCCACTGGACTGGCTATAGTCGCAGAAAATCGCACGCAGGCAGCGCGTCTTCGAAGAATAAAAGAAAATATATCACTCACCCCCAGGACGTAGAGCGTATTCCAACTCGGAGGCCGAGCGCAGAGAAGTGAACTCACACTGGACTCGTTACAGTCGCAGAAAATCGCACGCCGTTAGCGCGCCTTCGCAGAGTGAAAGAAACTATATCACTCACGTATTCGAGCTTAAGAGACCGGCGAAGCGAAGTGAACTGACTATTTTCGATTTTTTTAAAAGCCTTCCAGGCTTCGAAGACTATTACTCCCTCACCCATAACTGGCTAAAATCCCGTTCGTCCGTTGTATTTTTTCATGGTTCTCAGAGGAAATCTGTTTTTAACTCACATCTTGAAAAAAATATACCGGAAGCCGAACAAAGAAACAATATCTCGCACACTTGTTTTATAAACCCAATTGTTCATTTTACGCCTCTTCGTCGAAATCTCTCGTCAAAATCTCAAGTGCCTTCAACCATAGTTAATGTTTATGGGCCACCCGTGGTGCGCACTTGTAGTTTTAGACCCCCAATTACCCAGGTCATTTCAGTTTGAAACTGGAAGTGTGAAAATTGTCGATTGATTTACATTCGTAGGAAACGATGTTTCTTCGTACGGTTTTCATACCGTGTTCATTCCTCATATGCATATGCGCTCTGAGATTAAATGTACACAGGGTAATTTGATGACAGGGATTTGGTCCAGAAAATAGTTTTCCACACGACAAACTCTTTCCAACAAACAATTGAAAAACTCTTCAAGAAGCCAACAATAACTTCCCTCCATCGCCAAATGTTAAATAAATGAATAACTCATAAACAAAAATTGAAAAATATGTAAGAGACTTTGAAACACAAAATATAAAAGTTTTATTAAATTTCGAGCAATGTGATGAAGTAATAAAGGTACATATAATTTTAAAATTGTACATAACGTAAGAAGCGTACAAAAATGTTCGATGCTTTTTTGGGCTACCTAAATCAGCTCTCCTACGATCCAGAAGTAATTGTATTTACAGAAACCAGACATTTGGGTGATGTGAATCTGTTTAATATTAGTGGATATGAACCAAAAAAACAAACTCATAAATATTAAAATAAATTTCCAAAATAAAAAATTATATATTCTTGCCATGTACAAGAACCCTCCATATTGTACCATAGAATTCACAACCGCACTGAAAAAATTCCTGACGAGCTGTGAAACCTGTGATTAATTTGTGTTTCTTGGCTATATCAACATTGACATCTTAGATGAAACCTTAGATAACCCCACTGTGAGTACTTAAATACCTTGAGTGAATTGAAATTTGTCTCCCTAACAAATGGAATCTCAAAACTCAAAGTCTTGCCTAGATCACATTTTTGTTAAAACCAAAAACACTGAATTATTATTACCAGTGATAATAAAAACCAGCCTCACTGACCACTATAGCACTTTTTTACAAATAATGATCGAAAAATAAACAAATATTTCCAAAGATAAAAATTATAAATCCAAAAAGGTTAATTATTCCAAACTGAAAACACAACTACGACTTGTAGACTGGAAATAATTATACTAAATATCAGACGCAACATCTGCAACAAAACAATTTCTTAAAGTTTCAAACACTAATATCTTAGACTGCACAAACATAATAAAACCAAAGTACAAAAAAAGTCTGGATTACCAATGCAATAATAAAATCAATAAATACTAGAGACAAAATATGCCAAGAAACCCTTCAAAACCCTAATAATAAAAATCTAAAGGAGAACTATAAACGCTACAGAAACAAACATAATAATATCATAAAAACAACAAAATTAAATTACTATAAATCAAAAATCGCACAAAACCAAAGCAATAGAACAAAATTATGGGAAATCTGCGGAAAAAAGAAGAACACAACCATAATAGAGCATACAAATATAGAAAGAAAAAAAAACAAAGGATATGAGCAAAATTGTTGAAGCCTTCAACGAGCACTACATTGACAAAGGTAAAATATTAGCAGATAAAATATTCACAAACCCGAACTACATCAGCCCGAAACAAAACGTAAATTCTACGGGATCCATGTTTCCAACAAACCCAACAGAATTAGCAACCCTAATACAATCTCTAAAAAACAAAAAAGCAGTAGGAATAGATAAAGTCAGTGCTGAACTATTGAATCACGTCTCCCTCTATATCGTGGAACCGTTAAAATATCTAATAAATAGATTTCTAGCTGAAGGAATATTCCCATCGGACCTAAAAACGTCAATGATTCTCCCAATTTAAAGAAATTGAAATAAAGATGAAATAGTAAATAATAGACTCATAACAACCTTATCAAAAGTAATGAAATTAAGACTATCGGCTTATACAGTGCGTTCATAAAGTGTAGAAACGCTCCATTATCCAGGTCGATTTTGTATTTTAATTTTCAACCTTTAAAAAAAATCTTTCCACCTTACAAGATATGACTTCATCGGTATTTTTTTAAATTGAAAGGGTATATTTTTATATCAAAATTTGAAAGCCCATATTTTTTTAGTTCAACCATACCACATATGTCATATCGTTGGTTTAAAGCACACATGTTGTAAGTCCACTTTTTGTGAAAATGGACTTAAATATCGGAACACATCCACGTATATATTTGTTATAAGTCCCAAAAGCCTCCAATAGTTTACAATTCACTTTATTTTATTGTGTAAATTATTCACCTAGAAACTTTCTGTAGGTCACATTTGTAGTAAGTCCTTTACTACAAATATCCGGACTTGCAACATTTGTGCAAGTTTACAGTCTGAACTGTCACGCTATACAACGGTTTGAACTGTCATGCCATACATCGATTATTCTGTTAATTTTCGCATTTACTACAGTGTGCATTCACATATACGTTCGAAATTTTGATCGAAATATAGTATGTAGTATATTGAGGCAAATGCCATGCATTCAACTATTGAGCGTGCTTGAAAACATAAAAAAGTGTTTTCAACTAGAGAATACGCGTTGCTGATCACAATGGCCAGACATAAACCACAACCGTATATTGTCCATACATGTGAATTAAACTAGTTTTATGATTTGCCACAACTAAGTAAAACTATTATGTTAAATACAAAAATCAATACAGATGGGCAGCGTGTTCGATGGCCAAAAATTAAAATGATGAGGTTCGAAAAAAGGAAACCGAATATTGTTCAAAGCACAGCTCAAGTGAGAAAGCCTTTATAGAATTCGATATTCCTACTACGTCATCAATTAAAACACGCAAAAAGGAGGCAACTATGTCTTGGACAAAACATGAATTTAGGTGGGAATCGCTTATCCTGAAACAAATGTATATTAAAAAAACCTTATAAGTGAAGAAAAAAAAAATATGTTTTTTATTAAAAGAAGAAATAATACCACCAGATTATAAGAATTATATTGAGTATCTACCGACAAAAAATAATGTACAGGATGTGGTACCATTCCCAACAAGCGATCAAGAAAGTGGAGTTGAAGATTATTGCGAATACAGATATCGAGAGTAATGGCTATTTTTCGTTTGTATTTACATGTTTGTAATATTGTTTAAAGATAAAAAAAAAGTCTTGGAAACTACAAAATAATATTATTATTACAGCTATCATTTACCTATTACGCATTATTGTTGCATGTCCACTTGGAAAAGGATAAATGTAGTAAGTCCACCCAATGTTTTAAAAATAATCTTTTTTAAGTTCTTTAAATTTAAAAATCTTAATACATGCAACAATGATAAATTTTAAATTAATTTACTTCCACAATTTATTTTATACAGTTCTCATTATTAAGGTAAACATTCACATTGTGTTTCCTCAAAACTAACGTGTATGGACATATACTACATGTGTGCTTTAAACGATAAGGGATCCCCTATACTGAGTATAAAGGAAACCAGTGTTCATATTTAAAAAAAAAAACATAATTTATTTTGCAATGAAAACATGAGAATTACTCAGTTATGTACGAGTATAGTTATGTACGAATAGTCAAACTTGAGTAGGCTATGAAAACATCTGAAAGCCCTTGGCAACCAGACAATAAGTTACCATTGCATATGTCAGTATTACATTGATTTGTTGTGTAGCATATCGATTTATAAGTCTTCAATAATACCTTTCTGAAAAAAATATAACCCTAAAAGAAATTATTTGAAATTGCGATGGTGCTTTCAGAATGATGATCTTAGGTTACGGCGATCGTAAAAGAAGTATGGCAGATTGAATGACTTTTTTCTCTGGGGTACTTAAAAAGTAAAGGGTACATAAATCGACCTACCAATTTGGAAGACAGTAAAGAGAGAATTCGAACTGAAATTCAACGAATTACACCAGAGATGTTGTCAAACGTAACCCAAGAATTCATCAGACGTCTTGGATATTGTCAACTAACCCAAGGAGCTCTGTTCGAGCATTTGTTGTAAATTTGTTATTTGTTTATTTATACTACTTACTTATGGTATTTTCATTGCAAAATAAATAATTAAATGAATGTTAAGAAATATGAACACCGGTTTCCTTTACACTCAGTATACTGTAACTTGAAGTGATATATATGACTTATGTGGTATGGTCGAACTCAGAAAAATATGAGCTTTCAATTTTTAATATAAAAATATACCTTTTCGGTATAAAAAAAATTCGATGACGTCATATCTTGTAGGGTAGTGGGAGAAAATTCTTTTTTTTTAAAGGTAAAAAACCTCCAAAAATGATCAACTCGTAAGATAATGGAGCGTTTTTACACTTTATGAAGGCACTGTATAATAAAAATATAACATTATCTCAAATAAGCAATACGGTTTTTGAGAAGGAATATGCAATACTGGACTTAACAACTGAAATGTATAATGCGCTAGACAATAAGGCAAATGGAAAAATCTTTACATATGCCGACAACACCGCCATTTCTTACGAACACTACTCGTGGGCCACCCTGAAAATAAAAGTGGAAGAAGATATTTTATGTATTGAAAAATGATTTACACATAAACTCTTAACAATCAATTTCAATAAAACTCATTACCTACCTATACACACAAATATTAGAAATTCCCATCCACCTGAATATTCCAAATTCATTCGAAATTAAACCAGTCCCCCATATAAAATACCTAGGAATTTTTATAGACTCCAATTTGAAATGGGACATTCAAATAAAGAAAATACAATTCTTGATATACCTCTTCGAAATACTGAGATGAAAAAACCCTAAGGACTTTATACTTTTCCCTCGTACAATCAGATATTTCATATGGCATACTTGCGTGGGTAACAGCAAGTAAGACAACATTAAATAAAATATCAATAACCCAAAAACGTCTTCTGAAAATAATATATAATAAAAAACTAATTTACCCCTCAGATGATCTGTACCAACACACGGAAATACTGGATCCAACTCTTCTTTCTCGAAAGCAACATAAAAATACACAAAACTAAATATGGGTTAAAAAAAAATATCATAAATATTATAACACCAGAAATAAAGAAGAAAAATATAAGATACCTTTTATGCATAAATCTATCGGACAAAGAAGCCCCAGATATATCAACCAAAAATTGTACAACCATCTGCCAGACGAACTACAAATCCTTAAAAACACAGTAGATTTATGAGAGATCTGAAAATGTATAATCTATCTAAACCCTGTGCTGATCTGATATACGTAACTTCATAAATAAACAGTGCCTGGGCGACCGAGCTATGCTCGGCGTTTTTTTTCTGTGAAATCGTGTTTTTCGGAGAAGATGCTTATTTAGATAGGAATCACATACTTATTACATATAGGCACAGGTTGGCTACCAATACACATTTCAAATAAATCGTATGAGTTCCTTGGACTTACCAAAGAAAAACATATATAACATTGATTGCTCCAATTCTGTAATGTCACTCGGTAAGGTTATTCGTATTATGTCATATAGCGCCATCTCACAAAGTTTAGAGATACCAGTAGGCTAACATCCAATATCAACAATGCAAGTACCTCAAAAATTAACGAGATGGCGTTATACATTCTACCGATTCGTAATAAATAAATTGTTTGTGTAAAATCGCGGTTTTTCAGGAAAGACGCCTATATAGATAAACTTAAAAAGCAAAATATTATCTGAATACAAAATTTTATCCAAATCGTTGGAGCCGTTTCCGAGATACACGAAATATATTTGTATGTATATATATATATATATATATATATATATATATATATATATATATATATATATACAGAGTGGCCACTTTTTTAATGGGATTGTATTGGTAACTTTTAAACCATAAGAGTTAGAAGGTCGGTCAAATGGAGAAAAAGTTGCATTCATAGAAGCATTGTCAAGCAGTTCAAACAAATCGAGATTATCAGGGCCGGTTATTGAGATATCATAAGAAAAGTAAATTCTGTCATTTTGATTTTTCTTTTTTTCCCACTTTATTTCGAATATTATCAAAAAATGTCACAGGAGTTTTTTTCTCGACAGTAAATTATCCTTATTTTGACATAATCAGATATTGTATCCAACGTTTCGTACGCTCTGGGCCACCCTCAACCTAATTTTTTTCAATACGGACCTGCATATTTCCTGACACTTTTCGAAATAACTTTTAACGCTAAATTCAAAGATATATCATACAATGTCATTCAAAGTTGATTTTCAGGTGATTTTGACCCTTATCCAAATTTCTTTGGGTCGGATCTGTATTACATTCAGGTACCTTTAGTTTAATTAACAACATGCAATACATTTCGATAAGAAAATCAACTTACTCATCTCCAACTGAATGGAACGTAACAGAATCAAAGCAAGAAACAAGTAATAATTATTTACAAATCTCAAGAGGTGAAAAACCTAATTCATAATAATTAAACGAAACTATCATTTAATGAAAGAAAAATCAAATGATTATTCGAAAGTAAATGATGAACATTAATGAAGTAAGTGTTCGAAATGTCCACCATTTTGTAAAATGCACTTTGCGGTTCCGGAACCCATACTTCTTATACATTTGCTTATTTCGTCTCCTTGAATACCTTCCAATACATTCTCAATCTTCTCGCGAGGAATCATTATTGTTGGATTTGTCATTTGTTCCGTTGAAACAAATTACAGAATCGAATTTTATTTTGAGATCATTATGATATAATTTTTGCAAGGCTTGGTATTCAAATTTAAAATCATTGTATTCGCGTCTCTTGACTATTTTATTAACAGCAGTTTTTGATAAATTGCATTCACTGGCCACAGTTCTCGATTTTTTTTCTGGGTTCAATTGAATTTGGGTCAGAACATTGATATCGTTGATAGACTTGTTTTTTCTTACATACACACAACTCTAGGTTTATTGAATGTATTATTTTCAAGTAGTAGGCCGTGGATAAAAAAGAACATAACAAGAAATGTCATATTATTTGTCACTTCGTTTATTATTGTGTCACAAGAACTTGTCATTATATACTTTTCTGAGTAATTTCAATTTAACTTATTCGATATAGTAAGATACACAAATGAAGAGAAGAGAGATATGTACGAATGTGTACATAAAACTAGATAGAAATTCGTTCAAAGCACAACAAAGGCATGGTGAATTATATCCTGAAAGAACAACACCAAATATTAAAATGTTTCGACGTTTATCTACAACGTTACTTGCACATAATTCATTCATCAAACCTAGAGGTCCTTATGTTCGACGAAACGAGCCTATCAATGACATCAATGTTCTGGCCCAAATTCGAATGAATCGAGAACTATGGCCAGTGAATGCAATTTATCAAAAAGTGCTGTTAATAAAATACTCAAGAGACACGGATACCATGACTATAAATACCAAGCCGTGCAAAAACTATATCGCAATGATCCTGAGAGAAGGTTGCAATTCTGTAATTGGTTTCAACGGAAGGTGCGGAATAACAACAATTTTGCGCACAATATCATTTGGGGAGACGAAACGACATTCACAAATTCTGGCATGTTCAATCGAAGGAACAAACATTTTTATGCCACAGAAAATCCTCACTTAATTCATAAAGTTAGACATCAATATCGTTTTTCTTTGAACATATGGTGCGGTTTGTTGAATAATAAATTACTGGGACCCTATTTTATTGACGGCAACCTAACCGGAGCAAAATATGTAGAAAAAATAGAAGAAATGTTGGATGATCTTCCTATACGGTATCGGCGTAATAGTCCATGGATCCAACAAGACGGATGTGGTCCACACAACTCAAGAATATTCACAGACTATCTAAATCGAACTTTTCCCGATTCATGGATTGGAACAAGAGGTCCAGTAGCATGGCCTGCCAGATCTCCGGATTTGAATCCGCTGGATTTGTATTTGTGGGGATATCTCAAAAATAAAATTTATGATACTACGAACCCGACAATGGAGATTCTTTGCGAGAAGATTGAGAATGTATTGGAAGGTATTCAAGGAGACGAAATAAGCAAATGTATGAGAAGTATGGGTTCCAGAACCGCAAAGTGCAAAATGGTGGACATTTCGAACACTTACTTTATTAATGTTCATCATTTACTTTCGAATAATCATTTGATTTTTCTTTCATTAAATGATAGTTTCGTTTAATTTATGAATTTGGATAAGGGTCAAAATCACCTGAAAATCAACTTTGAATGACATTGTATGATATATCGTTGGATTCACCGTAAAAGTTATTTCTAAAAGTGTCATAAAATATGCAGGTCCGTATTGAAAAAAATGATGTTGAGGGTGGCCCAGAGCGTACGAAACGTTGGATACGAAATCTGATTATGTCAAATTGAGGATAAATTACTGGCCAATAAAAAACTCCTGTGACATTTTTTGATAATATTCGAAATAAAGTGGGAAAAAAAGAAAAATCAAAATGACAGAATTTACTTTTCTTATGATATCTCAATAACCGGCCCTGATAATCTTGATTTGTTTGAACTGCTTGACAATGCTTCTATGAATGCAACTTTTTCTCCATTTGACCGACCTTCTAACTCTTATGGTTTAAAAGTTACCAATACAATCCCATTAAAAAAGTGGCCACTCTGTATATATATATATATATATATATATATATATACATATTCGGCTGGGAACTAGATACTGCCAAAAAAATGGATGGATACTTCGCAACAATGGAAAATACAATAGGAAGAAACAACACGAAATCAATGAAAGATTTCTCAAACACAAACAAGAAAATTGCAGCAGAGAAAAATAGAAGAATTTTTCTGTTTAACCTGAAGATGACAAATACCATGTCGAAACGTAGTTAAGAGAAATTATATGAATAGACTGAATCAGACCTTTATTCCAAGAAATTGAAGAAAATATATATGTGGAAAAATAAAGAAAAAACATATTCGGCTGGGAACTAGATACTGCCAAAAAATGATGGATACTTCGCAACAATGGAAAATACAATAGGAAGAAACAACACGAAATTAATGAAAGATTTCTCAAACACAAACAAGAAAATTGCAGCAGAGAAAAATAGAAAATTTTTCTGTTTAACCTGAAGATGACAAATACCATGTCGAAACGAAGTTAAGAGAAATTATATGAATAGACTGAATCAGACCTTTATTCCAAGAAATTGAAGAATATATATATATATATATATATATATATATATATATATATATATACAAGAATTACTCGTTTAAAGTAATAAGATATTTTCCCTTCTATATGTCGTCTTAACGTCGTACTATGTTATTTTATTTTATAATATATTCTTTTACCTATATGTTCCATATTATTAACTGTTACACAAACTCCGTTTTTTACCTATATATTAAGTGTTACATAAACTGTGTTTTTACCTACCCTCAATAGATTATACGCATTATATTAAGTATATTAACTACCTATATCAATGTATTATTTTAATATTTGTATTCCTTGGCCAAAATTAATTGGATCACCCCACTTATTGTCCCATATAAATGTATCTACTAGTATTTTAATTATGTATATTTTTATATTTTGAAGCAATTACATTTGATTTGATTTTATTATTGAGGGTAGAAATGCGTTTTATTTTCCACGCATATTGGATTTTCTTGTTTCTGTTTCTCTCTCTTTCCAATTTCCATTCATATTTTCTTCCCTTTTCTGCAAAGTTTAGTTTCTGAAAAAAAAATGTCTAGGAGTTAGTGTTGTTTTTGTTTGATAGTATTACAAATTATTTTATTTTCTACAGAACACTGAATAACCACTAATGCTCGTAATTTTCTATTTTGTTTTGATTCTTCACTTTCCTGATGCTTTTTATCCTGAAGAATTTGATGTGAAATCAAAACATTGAAAATTCAGTTCCATTAAGTTTCTTTTGAATTTTTTGGCCCATTCAATTGACTTCGAAAAAACATATCTAAACAAAAATCGTGGTTATATTTCAAGTGAAGGAAAAAAATTCCGGCTATTGTCGGCATGCGAGAACAAAGCGGCAAATCCTATTATGTTCGGGAGATAGACGTTAGCCGCCAAAGTCTCGTGTGTGTTAACCAACAATTAAAACCGCTCGCTATCAGTTAGCTAGTAAAACCGGTGAAGGCATGAGGTAACTTGCGCCGCTCTAAAAGAATACGTCGCGATTCAATAACGTACTTGTACCGCAGGTGATTATTCAATATTAAGACTTTTTAGTTCGGATAGTTTTGCAACTATTAAAACCGAAATGATTTCGTTGCTGTTGAGTGCGGCTGTAGTAATAGTGAGTGCCAGGAGTTTCGAGTCAGCTCCGAGAGCGAGAGGATGTGAGTGGCATAAGCAGCCACCCCAAACAAATGACGAATTTGAAAAACAAGTGCTTTACTGTCAGATAGGGAGAATCAACAGTATAGAATATCTGAGCAGAAACATGTCCCATACAGACATGATCAGTGTGACAACCCTGGTGTTGGAAATGTAACAACGTATTGTTTCCCGAAAATTCGTTGGAAACGATGAAACGAGGCAGTTTTCTGTCATCGTTCATGCATCTCAAGGAACTCCGTATTGAAAACTGTAAAATAAGCACATTCCCGCTGGAGCTCTATCGCAAGTACGACATCTCAGATATCTCTCCTTACACAACTCCGAGCGGTCTGCCATTACTCTGGAACTCAACCCTGAAAGTTTTCGCGGTTTGGGAGAACTCCGCAACCTCCAACTTGCCGATAACAACATATGGAGCATGCATGTGGGATTATTATGTCATTTATACAGTTTATTACAGTTGAATCTGAGTGGTAATAAATTTAAGAAAGTCTCAGCCCTCGGTTTCTCCGAATGGGGTAATGGACCTCTTGCAGGGGGTGCTTGTGCCAACGGTTTGGAAGTGCTTGATTTATCGTTCAACGGCATTATTTCGCTTTCTAACGACAGTTTTTCCGCATTGAGGTCCTTGGAAAAACTTTTTCTACAAAACAATGCAATTTTCAACGTAGCTGGCCGTGCGTTCTTTGGACTGACTTCTTTAAAGACTTTGAACCTCTCTAGCAATTATTTGGTCGGCCTACCTCCAGATGTGTTTTTATCTTCTAGGGAACTACATCATCTTTATCTGCACAATAACTCATTGAGTGTATTAGGCCCGGGTATTTTGGAAGGATTAGATCAACTTCAAGTCTTAGACTTGTCTGTTAATGAACTGACTATCGACTGTATTGATCAAAATACGTTTACTGGTCTTGTTCGACTTGTCGTTCTCAACTTGGCCCATAACCTGCTCAGCAAAATTGATTCGAATGTGTTTGATGACCTCTACAGTCTACAAACTCTCAATCTGGACTACAATCATGTAGTAGCATTGCTGAAGGAGCTTTTTTCAAGCTAAAAAATATGCATGATTTGACTCTTTCTCACAACAAAATCGGCCGTATTGAATCTATCATTTTTCTGGTATGTAGCTTTGAATCAGCTTTTTTGGATTACAATGAGATCTATAATATTCATCCAAAAGCTTTCGGAAACGTGATAAATTTACAAGACCTAGGTCTGAACGAAAATAAGCTGGGAACGGTCCCGCATGGCATTGGACAATTAAGATTTTTAAGAACCCTTGATTTGGGAAAGAACCACATCGAATCCATCACTTATTCTTCATTCGAAGGGCTAGCCCTGCTTTACGGCCTACGTTTAGTTGACAATCATATCGTAAATATTTCGAGAGCTGCATTTTCGACACTCCCTTCTTTGCAAATACTAAACTTAGCGGCAAGTGGAATAAAATACGTGGAATCAAGTGCTTTTTCGAATAATCCCACCTTGAAAGTAATACGCTTGGATGATAATGAACTGACAGACATAAGTGGAGTGTTCACTAATTTAAAAACGTTGGTATGGCTGAACGTTTCTTCTAATAAATTGCTTTGGTTCGACTTCAGTAATTGCCTGAAAGTTTGGAATGGCTCGACTTGCACGTAATCAACTTACCCAATTGACAAATTACTATTACATGCGGTATCCGTTGAAGATTAAAATACTTGATGTGAGTTTCAATCTGATCACGGAAATTAATAAAAACTTCACTTCCCGATAGCATCGAAACTTTGTTCTTGAACAACAACAAAATCACCTCGGTACACCCATATACGTTCCAAAATAAAGCAAACTTGGAAAAAGTTGTATTATACGGGAATCAGATGAGATTTTTGGATTTGAACGCGCTGAGTTTGAGTCGAGTGAATGATGACAAAGACTTGCCGAAATTCTACATCGGAGATAACCCTTTCCTTTGCGACTGTAACATGGAGTGGCTTCTCAGAATCAATGAACTGAGTCATTTGAGATATAACCCGCAAATATTGGATTTGGACGCCGTAAGCTGTGGGCTGGCACATCCCAGAGGCGCGCCGCATCAACCACTATTTGAACTGAAGCTATCAAATTTTTTGTGTCCGTACACAACGAATTGTTTTGCTTTGTGCCTCTGTTGCGATTTTGACGCTTGCGACTGCGAAATGACCTGTCCGGATCGATGTACGTGTTATCACGATTATACGTGGTCATCTAACATAGTCGATTGCAGTAATTCAGGATACACGAACATACCTGAGAACATTCCGATGGATGCCACTGAAATTTACCTGGACGGTAATGATTTGGGCGAACTTGGGAGCCATGCGTTCATCGGCAAGAACAAACTGGAAGTTCTGTTTTTAAACAACAGCAACGTGAGGGCTCTGCACAATATGACTTTCAACGGCCCCATGTCTCTCAAAGTATTACATTTGGAGAATAATAAGTTGGCAGAGTTGCGGGGTCTCGGTTCGATCAACTCGAAAATATAAACGAGCTCTACTTGGATCATAATGAAATCGAGTACGTCGGTAACAATACGTTCCAAAACATGCACAAATTGCAAGTGCTAAAACTCCACAATAATACAAACGTCGACTTCACTCCGTGGCAGTTGGGAAACGAGGACGCAGACTCACTCTAGACAGCAAGAAGTGGTCATGCGATTGAAGTTAATCCCTCTCGTTGTCTGGATTTGACAAACGGGTGGCGATCCCTCGAAAGTGTATTGTGCGAAAGTTCTAAAAGCGTGACAGACGTGATTAACCGTTGCGAATATTGAACAATGCGATCGCGACATCGGTCGTTCAACGTGATGTGCTAAAACAGAGTTATGTGGCAAACTATGCACCTCTTCTTGTCGCTTCTCCTGTGGCAGTCATCGTATTGTATTTGTTGGGCGCTATCATATTCAACTTCCGCCAAGAAATCCGCTTGTGGCCACACTCCAAGTTTGGCGAAGAGTCTCTGTTCGCCTTTTAACATTTGATGCTATATTATCAAATGTCAAAATGCATACAGGGACTCTAGTAGCAGATTTCTAGATGCTGCTTCGTCGCACGACGACGATTGTTGCATGGTGTACAGCTACGAAAATGAAGATCTTGTCTCCAGAGCAACCGCTCCTAAACTGCCGGACCTCATCAATAAACTCTCAGCAAGCATGCTAAGAGCCCACGCCGCAACTATGACTCCTACGGTAGGTTTGTATACATTTTCCGGGAGGGAAATAATTCTTTGAATCCAGTCAAAATAGACATTTCAATTTACTATGATTTTCATAGAAATACAAATTTTTACAGGTCTTAAGTACACTATTACAAATAAAATATCAGAAATCCCCACCGATCCGACAATGATCTACAACTTGTTTGGCCTATTTTTATGATAACACCGTTTACGAGTAGAATTCAAAAAAACTGATACTTTTTGACATATGACCTTGAATAATTTTTTCAGCAGGAACGCTGGGGATTTTTGATATTTCATTTGTAATAGTGTACCTAAGACATGTATCAATTTTCAGCTCTATGCGAATTACTGTACACTTACCACTATTTTTTGTCTATTTTGACTGGACTATTTCAATATGTGTACACCCAGAATTTTCAATACCACTTTCATTACCCGGTTATTCACAATATTTTTAAATTATTTCAATATTCGCTTCAGTAATTCATTATTCACAGATACCACTTCAATATTTGAATATTCTTTTCATTCATTTTTTTTTTTTTCCCCCCCCTTTTCAATGCTTCAGTAAAATAATAATTCCCGGAAATTTCCAATATTCTTCAGTACAATTATAGTTCCGCGGACATTTCCAATATTCCTTATTTCTACAATTACTGATAATTTTCAATATTAGGTATGTTCATCCATTATCAATTGCAGAAGCATAAAAAACAAGTTTCCCAGTCTTGAGGCGCAATCCTTTGAGCAGCAGCGGCGGAGATAACTAATTTTGTTTAAATATTTTAAAAATACGTTGAAATAAAAAAATATGCCTTAAACGAGAGTATGTATTAATAGGCAATCGGATCATCATAATTTCATTTTCCCATGGTCGAAAAAAAAGACATATTTTCCAACAAAACACATCACAACTATAGAATATTTAAAAACCTATTTCGATCCCAGACCAGAGGCGCTACTGGCTTTCATTTACTCAGACCTCCTGAAACTGGAGATTTATTAGTCTCAACGTATAGACACACCTACAAGCATTATCATTGGCTTGCGGTCACTCAAACAGCTGTCACTCAAACCCACGTTGACTATCGGCTCTTTTGATCTTCTTTTGATCTACCGTTCGCCGACGGAGAATGTTTACGAGTAGTACACATTATTTTTCGTTCCGTTTCTTCGCATATACGCTCGTGTTAGCGAAGTGAGTTTTTGATTTGCTTCCTGTAGAAACAGCTTCTGCAATTGAAAATGGTTGAACTATACCTAGCTTGATTTTTAAAATTGATTTTTCATTCAAGTTTCCAACTTTGAATATATTTTAATGCTTTGGATTTCAAAATACTTATATTTTCAAAATCTGGCGGCTAGTCTTATGATGTAATTATATTTTGTTAGTGTCTAGCTAGTCTTATTTTTTTTAATAAACTTTTGTTAGTGTTTATTGGAAATTTCAGTTTTGGGAAAACTGTGTTTTTTCGTTAATTTCCTCGTTGCTTGTATAGCTTTATTTAGAAAAAATGATTGGGCATTGCTACATATGTCGGTTGAAGTTTTAATATTATAACTGAAAAATAAAGGTCTGTGGGCTATGCGCCAATATTTTATGACAGTAATATGGAGTTCAAAAATTTACTAACTATCCCTTTGAATCGGTTACCAGGTGACTTTCGTATTGTTTTTTCGGCAATTTTTGGCAGATAAGTACCAAGAATTGTTTCCTCATATTTTGTTCATCAAGAATATGAAGATAAACTTATACTTTCTCATTTAGAAAATTCAAAACCTTCGGGTTCATGAATTAGCCAGTTGGGATTGAAAGTTATAATTTTTGGTATCGTCGGTATCGATATTTCTGATCGAAAATTAATATTTTTAAACAACTTGAACATTTTTAATTGACCAAAAAAGGTGTATATGAACTTAGCGAAACAATACGGACAAATCGGGTGCCGAAATATACCATAATTTGTTGTTATTGTTGTTCAACAAATAAATCGATGTCCCCCTAAGTTCATATGAACTTAGCGAAACAACCATTGTTCCGCTAAGTTCATATGATGTTAGCAAAACAACTTTTGATAGAATTCGCGGAAAACAAACTATAAGGGCTAATAATTTGCTGTTAATTTGCTGCTAATTAGTTGTGAAATAATTGAATTTGTTAAAACCGTTGTTCCGCTATGTTCATATGAACTCAGCGAAAGAACTTTTCATAGAATCCGCGTAAAACAAAGGCGAGATCACAAACTCAGAAATTTGCTTCATATGTGCTTGAAGTTGAAATACCTATAGTGATAAAATATTATGTATGCATAGTTTTTCCTAGAAGATATTGTGCAATATTCGAATAGACGCTGCTCTAAAACCCTCAAATTCAGTGAGACATTCAAACACAGCGTTATTGCCGCTTCTTTAGACGTCATATAGTCCATTGATTTGTCATTTTTCCAAGTTGCCAGTGTCTCTATTTTGCGGAACTTCTGCGGAAATGTTATTCTGTTTCATCCTATGAATAAAACAGAACTTGTGTCATCATGTGTTATATTGAAAAAAAGACTTCGTATTTGATAGCTGTTCTTGATTTAGTTATTCTTGCATAATATTGATGTAAACCGAACCCCTTTAAAATTAAAAGAGCCACTTGCAAAAAAATCAATAGGCCTTTTCATTTAGATGATTTTTTAAGGCGCATGCGCTCGTTTTGAGACCCAAAGTCTGATTGGCCATTGGGAAAGTGAATAGCCATTAGTTAGTTTTGAAATAACAATTTAAGATTGGCTTAGTTCAAAATTAGCGGTATTTTCACATTATGTCAACAGTCAACTTCATGACAAATGCACCTGCATACATTGGCGTTCGTAACTTTCTTTGTAGGTTAAGTACCTACTCATTACCTATTTTATACCGCCAAAAACCTTTCATTCGTAGATAAAATTATGTTCACGAATATTTTCTAATGGTGAGTTTTCTTCTCCATGTAAATTCAAGTCAACTATCCATAGAAAAACTCGGAAATATTTTATTTCCTTTAAAAAAAAATTGCCGTCAATGCCGTTGGGTCTGATAGGTAAACAAAGTATGTCATTTGTCATCTAAATGAAAAAGCCTATTAAACCTATTCCAATAATTGTCGTGAACGAAAAAAATTTGTCGCGCTCTTAGTTTTTTTTATATGGGGTGGCTCTGCTAAGTTGATATTAAGTTAGCAGAGCCACTCACAAATAAACATCAAATATCATCACAATGGTTATGAATAATTGTAGAAGTCCATCTGACGTGAAAACAACGCAAAAAATCCATTCCTTATAGCATATATATACCTTTTTCATAGGATTTCCTGGTTTCTGTGGAACATTTGCATTTTTGGCAACAGCGCATTTGTATAATGACCTTTTACGGGTTTTTTTCGTGTCATTATTGACAAATATAAAGTTGTTTATGAAACTTCCTATTTTCCAGAAGCAAAAAAATCTACGTTTTAATGTTGAATGATAGAAATATTATATTTTCATACTAATACACCTACGTAACTTTGTTGATTTATTATTTTTCCAATCAGAAATTTTCTGAACAATTGTCAAATTTGTCGTGGGGTGTTTGAATTTCCTGAAACAGAAAAACTGCGTGCGATTGGTAAAATTCCATTATTTTTATTCTCCTAGCAGTATCTGCGCACCGTATGATGGTTTATCATTATTTTTCGGTTCAGATATCCATCAATTTATTGTCCAAAGACTAAAACAAATTTTTCGTGGAACCTCCAGATCTTCAGGAGCGAATTAAAAGGAATATTCCGATTTCTCAGTAATACACCCAGGTAACTAACTTAAGTTATTATTTTTTTCCTCCACAAATGAACTGAACAATTGTCGAATGACCGAAATGTATTTGTCGTGAACGCAGAAAAAGTGCAGAAAAAGTTAGGCGTCGTTCTTAGTTTTTTTTTATATGGGGTGGCTCTGCTAAGTTAATATTAAGTTAGCAGTGCCACTCACAAATAAAAATCAAATATCATCACAATGGTTATGAATAATTGTCGAAGTCTATCTGAAAAAAAACGCAAAAAATCCATTCCTCATAGCATATAATATATATATATATATATATATATATAGTTGGTGATTTCTTGAACCTAAGGGTATATTTTAGGCTTGTTTTTCTTGGGTTTTAGGTTCGTGGATCTGACTTTAATAAATTAATTACAACTTTGTTCTGGTATAACATCTGTAATTCAGTTTCTACGTTTCGACGGGTGGATCCTCGTCTTTATCAGGATTGAAACATTACAACTCTACAAGGTAAAAACAATGAGTAAGTAAAATTGTACAAATTAAAAACAAATAATAATAACGGTTATTAAAAATGTTAATGCCGTACCTTCAAACATAGTATTCGTTTGGACCTTCTTGGTTTACCAGTCCAACCACCCCCACTCTCAAAAAAAGTCTGTCGTGATCGGCCTAGCTGACAGATCCATCAGCCTATCGAACCCCCTTTACCGACCCACTGCCATTAAGAAAGCAAAATCAGCCTTACTAAAAAACAATTACCCCAAAAAATTAATCGACTCCATATTTAAATCATGTATCAACCTGCTATTCAACAAAAATCATAACGATAAAAAAACAACCCACCAATCCACACATATAGCCATTCCATACATAAAACACCTTTCGGAGAATATCTCACACCTGCTCGATCCACTAAACCTAAAAATCTCACATAAAAGTTATAAAACCCTCAAGCCTTGTTTCTCCAAATTAAAACCTGAAATCCCCCACAACAAAAAAACACACACCGTCTATAAAATACCCTGCAAAGAGCCAAACTGTAACAAAGTCTATATTGGCCAATCCAAACAATATTTGGAAAATAGAATAAAATCACACAAATATACAAAAACGCGGCAACAGCCCTCAACAAGCACAAAAAAACAACCACACACGAGTTCGATTATACCAAAACAACCATTCTATGTTCAGAAAAAAACAAAAAAAAGAGAGAAATATTTGAGATGATTCACATCAAAAAACTGCCAACTGCGTAAACGATGAAACTGATATCGCCGACTTGAACAGCATCTATTACAATCTAATATGAAAACAGTAACGCCACCTATCCAAGCCGAGCACACAATCCCTCGAAAACAACATAGCTCCCTAACCAAATAAAATATGCAATTCGAAACACTTCCCACAGATGTCCCCAACACTATCTCTCCATAAATCATTTCCACTTTACACATGCGCAACTAATTAATATCAGCAGATCGTAAAGTAAACAACTCAACCACTACCTTATTATGGAAATAAAACGAAAAACCATAACAAACCAAGAAGGTCCAAACAAATACTATGTTTGAAGGTACGGCATTAACATTTTTAATAACCGTAATTATTATTTGTTTTTAATTTGTACAATTTTACTTACTCATTGTTTTTACCTTATAGAGTTGAAATGTTTTCAATCCTGATGAAGACGAGGATCCACCCGTCGAAACGTAGAAACTGAATTACAGATGTTATACCAGAACAAAGTTGTAATTAATTTATGAAAGTCAGATCCACGAACCTAAAACCCAAGAAAAACAAGCCAAATATATATATATATATATAAATATATATATATATATATATAATATATAATATATATATATATATAAATATATATATATATATATAAATATATATATATATATATATATATATATATAAAATATATATATATATATATATATATATATATATATTATATATTTATATACCTTTTTCATGGGATTTCCTGGTTTCTGTGGAAAATTCGCATTCTTGGCAACAGCGCATTTGTATAATGACCTACGTTTTTTTTTCGTGTCATTATTGACAAATTTAAAGTTGTTTATGATACTTCCTATTTTCCAGAAGCAAAAAAACTACGTTTTAATGTTGAATGATAGAAATATTATATTTTCACAGTAATACACCCACGTAACTTCGTTGATTTATAATTTTTTCAATCAGAAATTCTCCAGAACAATTGTCAAATGACCAAACGTATTTGTATATGTATAACAGCATATCATGTAGGTACCTAATCTGACAATTATTTTTTTGATTATTCCCCCAAAGAAGTTATCGCTGCCCGAGTTTTTTGTTTTTTTTTAAATGAGCATTTTAGATGTTAATTTAGTAATAATTGCTATGACTTAGATACTCAGATCAATAAGTAAATTGATTTATTGATCTGAGCTTAGATACAAATAAAAATACAGACAATTTTGTTTGACAACCTTTAGAATTCTATTATTTACATCTTTCATCAATCCTAATGAATCTAGCGAAATGTTTTTTGGCACCCGCTCCACTAGTGCATATATTATTAATCTTTTGCTTCCAAACTTTGGGAAACGCAACGTATTTACTTGACTGACCACGCCCAAACACAGACAGGCACGTGACAATACGTAAAGGTGCTATAAGAGGGAATAGGTATTACATTTTTATTAGAGAATTGTCTGAGTCATGTGCATTCCGAATCTCTACATCTTTCATGTTAAATTGTTTCTAGCGATTGTGGAATCGCACTATTTGTGTTTTCCCTGCATTGAGGTGTAGACAATTGGTGCCACACCAATCAATAACTGACTGGAGGGTATTTTTATATTTGACTTCGAGTAAATTATCATTTTTCTCCAAAACTATCAGAGACGTATCGTCCGCGTACATTGTCAGATCTGAAGAACTTAAGAAGGTTCCCAATTCATTAGTATACAATAAAAACAGTACATGAGCCTGTACGTATCCTTGTGGCACACCCATGGTAATATTCAGCATTTCTGATTTATAACTGCTACAATTGCTCTCGTTGAAATGGGCTACTAATACATATTGTTTCCTATTTTGCAAAATTGAAGAAATGTAGTCATATGCAACCCCTCTGTAATATACCATATGAATATAATTTTGACATTAGTAGAGCATGATTTACGCAGTCAAATGCCCTGTTAAGATCGCAATATATCCCAACAGGACACTCGCCCGCCTCTAGATATTCCAAAAAAAGAAATCGCCGCAGTATTAGTCGATAGGTTACTGCGGAAGCCATGCTGTTTCTCTGTGATAATATTGCATTTGGTTTAAAAAAGTATTACAGTAAAATATAAGTATTCAGCATAAAGGTTTTTTTTTCGCTTATGGAAAACCGGAGATTCCACGACAAATTTGTTTCAGTCTTTGGACAATATTTTAATGGATTTCTGAACCGAAAAATAATAATAAATCATCATACGGTTGCGTAGATACTGCTAGGAGAATAAAAATAATGGAATTTTACCAATCACACGCAGTTTTTCTGCTTCAGAAAATTCAAACACCCCACGACAAATACGTTTTGGTCATTTGACAATTGTTCAGAGAATTTCTGACTGAAAAAATAATAAATCAACAAAGGTTACGTGGGTGTATTACTGTGAAAATATAATATTTCTATCATTCAACATTAAAACCTAGTTTTTTTGCTTCTGGAAAATAGGAAGTTTCATAAACAACTTTATATTTGTCAATAATGACACGAAAACAAAAACGTAAAAGGTCATTATACAAATGCGCTGTTGCCAAAAATGCGAATTTTCCACAGAAACCAGGAAATCCCTTGAAAAAGGTATATGATGTTTATTTGTGAGTGGCACTGCTAACTTAATATTAACTTAGCAGAGCCACCCTATATAAAAAAAACTAAGAGCGCAACACATTTTTTTCGTTCACGACAAATTTTCGACAATTATTGGAATAGGTTTAATTATTTTTTTGCAAATGGCTCTGCTAACTTTATAGGGGTGTATACCGAGTGCTATGTCATTATTTTTTCGCCCACAGGCATTGTAAAGAAATATTATGAATAACGCTTGGCAATGCTGTAATTCCTGGTACTGTCGGCGATCGGCGAGTTGCCAGTGTCACTATTTTGAGGAAATGTTATTCTGTTCCATCCTATGAATGAAACAGAAACTTTGTCAGCATGTGTTATATTGAAATGAAGACTTCTCATTTGATAGCTGTTCTTGAGTTAGTTATTCTTGAATAATAAGTATGTATACCGAGTGCTATATCATTATTTTTTCGGTCTATTTAAAAAACATATGAATAACGCTTGGCAACTCTGCAATTATCTTACGCTCTCGGCAATCGGCGATAGATCTGAACTTGTTACGTCATATCCTGCCACGGTTTCCGCAGTGTTCAAACTGAAACATTTCTTTGGGAAAAACTACTTCGAAAAAAAAAAATCCAACCACTTTTCTCATCGTTCTGAACATTGTGGTATTTTTTCCAGAAATTAGTGATCTCGCCTATTGTAAGGGCTGATCATTTGCCGTTAGTTGTAAAAGAATTCAATTTTTCCTCGAATTCTTCGCTATTGTTGTTTGAAAAAAAAAACTGTTTTTCCACTAAGTTCCTATACAGATAGTGTAACACCTTTTTTTGTACACGCTCCACAAAATGCCTACTTTGGGTACTGAAAACAGTCCGCAAAATGCCAGCTTAGCGGACTTGCACTTAAAGCCGTCATGGCACTTTATAGGACTATTTTTGTTTATTAAGAAAACATATAATTAATATCCTAAAAAAGTTTCACGAGACGCAATAAATTATAGATTATTTGAAATTTTGTACAAACAGCTCACGTTTTCTTCGAAATATTCTCTTGGAATGCTTATTTCATGAAAAATCAACACTAATATTTTACAAGTATTTGACAAATGTGTCATTGATAAACAATCGCTTGCTAGATTTTTGCACAACTTCATTACACTACCGTATGGATGGTGAAGAAATATGTGTAGCATTTCTGTTCAGTGTATTTGGAAAGCTAATACAAAAAAATATTGTATGCAACACGTACGCAAATGGCTTTAATGAAGTTCACATGAAGTTAGCGATCCAACTTTTGATAAAACCTGCGGAAAAAAGCTTTCAAACGAATTCAATAATTTATGATTTAATCAAATAGTTCCTAAATGTACTCTAAAACTAGAAAATAAGTAAAGCAGCAAATACAAAATTCCAAAAAAATATATTATGTCACAGGCGTCAGTTAGAGCTTTCCACTGACAAAAAATTAGATTTTGAAATGATCATTAACATTTTTTTTAATTAATTTATGGGTGTTCAAAGTTACTCCACGATCGGGGTTATTTTGAATACCTATGATAAAATCATGCGAAATCAATGTAACCTCGCAGATAGTGTTTCTTTGAACACCTTAAAACTAGACCTGTTTTCGAAAACAAAAATATGCAACCGAAATACCTACACAATTTAAAAATAACGGGGTTTCTTTGAAGCCTATAATGAAACCATGCGATTTCAATGTAACCTTAGATAGGGTTTCTTTGAACACCTCAAACTAGAAATACCTGTTTTCGAAAAGGAAAAAAATATGCAACTGAAATAGACAATTTACATTCTATTATTCACTATTCACAAACAGTATAAGGCACTCTTTATAACGAAGAATATATTTAAAAAAATATAACAAAATATAGTTAATATAAACGGAACCAAACTGATATTTGACAATAATTGCATGGTTAAATAAAACTTAAATTAACAATTTTAAAACCCCCCGACACAAAAACCTCTGAAAAGTTACAAATAATATGTATCTATTGTCTGAGTTGAATTATAAGTAGTAATATTTTGATCCAAGCGTCGTCGCGTCGGGGTACCTACTTTATAATTTTTAATTGTATTCTGTTTTTATTCTATTTACTTAGCGACGACGCTTGGATCAAAATATTACTACCTATATTGAACTTAAAGGGCCAATACCGGGGTTTTTGAATTTTTCATTTAAGTTTTATTTTATGCTTTTTAAACTTTATATTGATACGACCTGGGACAATTGTAGAATTAAAAACCCCACAACTGACTAGCCATTGATATGAACCGGCCCTGCATACTTTATTTTACTTTGGTTGAGATGTTACCAAGTTTATGAAGGGCTATACTGGGTGTGAATAATTTATTATTTATATAATTTTTTATCGAGCGACAGATAAATATCGTCCTGCCAATATATAGATGTTATACATTTTTAGAGAGCTGGAATCGTTCAAATTATGTACCTCGCCAATCTAGTTAGGTTACTATGAAAATAATTAAAGCACTTATAAAAACAAACAAACTGTATTAATAAAAAAATTACTTCATTACAACAAGTACCCACTGTATTGTATGACATTCTAATCAATACAACTCAAGTACTTCCTTAGTACAAGTTCCAAATGCGTAATACAACCTGATTAATAAATGCGTTACAACTGACGGTAAGTCAATTTAATAAAGCCCCTGTTTGAAGAAACTGAAATTTCCAGAATCTAACAATTTCAAAATGACTTCAAGATGAACAACAATATTTCCATATAAAATAATCTGTCTAAACCAGTTACAAAATAAATTCAACTTTTTCCAATCACACTGTATATATATCAAATATTTTTTAATTTAAAATCTAAAACAATTGAGAAACTATGGTGAATGAACAAGTATCATTCCAAATCAATTGTGAGAAAGTTTACAATTTATAAAAGTCAAATGCTTTATACATACTCTGGAACAAAATATATGGAACTCTATTAATTGAGGAAATCAAACAATGAAAAAAATTAATATTGGTTGATTGAGCAAGTATCATTCAACGAAACTGGATGAGTGATTCATAAAATTTGGTAATTCTTTACACATAATAGACATAAAATCAATCTGATTCAATAATAAACTGTGAAATATTTCTAGATATAGATTCGCATTACAACAATAGATCAAAATCTTGTGGGATGATTCCGCCGTGATAGAAGCCTAGGTTTCATTTATGATACAGATAACTGGAGATTTCTATAGAGTAGTTCGAAAGTCAAAACTAATTTAAGTTTTGTTTTGGAAAACCACCAATGACCATGCCCAAATATGCGGTTGAAATTTCAAATACAAACATTTTCACTTTGGGTAGAGATTTCGTAGAAAATCGAAATATGCCATTCAGTTCCATAATACTTGGAAAATATTCAATATGACGAAATAATACAAACAACAACAATATAGCTTACCATTTTTCTCTGTTACAGTTGCTGGTTCACATACAAAATTTCAATCGGATTTTAAATTATGATTGTTAATTATGAATTTCTTTAATATTTTCTTTAGTTATTATTTTAGTAATTGAATAATGCCGCGCACTTTCTTGATAAAACATCTTCCGTTCCGCTAATTTTCTAACACTGTTAACTAAACATTTCAATTATTTCTATTTGATCGCTAAAACTTAATTTTCCTCTAACTACATCGAGTATTAAAAGTTGGTATATCGAACCTGAAGGCTGTGAAATGACTGTTGAGGCTTTAATGAGAATGATTTTTATTTTTCAGTCTGTTTTATAGTCCGCTAGTGATGACGCTTACCCCATGCGTGTTTCACGCGTTAGTTTTTGTTTATGTCTCCCACGAAGAGGGGTAAGGATGACAGCTTTATGTTGTTGATTTATCAGCGATTAGACTCGCGGGAAGATCACAAAAAACATAGTTTATTACTTTGCTCATATTTTTTTAAAGAGGTTTGAATAGGGTTGGAAATCGTTATTTTCACTCAGCTGGGATTAATTTTTAGAATTTTCTTTGTTCGCCAGGTAATTAATGACCCTCTAGCAGAAGTCATCCACATGATTTTTTGTAACGTCATGAATTTGAGATTTTATTAAGTATTTTCTGAAAAAATTACTTTCACACGTAGGCAATTTTCGTAAGTGTTGACGGTTCAACTTCCTGAATATATATTTTTTGTTCAACCTTATATCTTGGATGGCCTTTTTAACCGACGAAACCAAAAAGGAGGAGGATATTCGACGCGTATAGTTTTTTTATGTATGATCACGCACAACTTTTTACAGAGCGGTTCGATTCCGATGATTCTTTTTTCATTGGATAGGGTGTACTTCGAAGTTGGTTCCATTTCAATTTGAACAACAAAATCCATCCCTAAGGGTAGCAAAATTAAGGATATTAATCGTTCACCCTCTGAATTTTGGTCCGTTAACCGATTCTATCAGGCATAACTTTGTAGTGGGTTTTCCGATTTGGATGATTATTTTTTTATTAGAAAGGGTATACCTCATAGTTGATCATATTCCAACTTGGAATGAAATGGGTGTAAACATAGATGATGATTGATTTTTCACTTGTGAACTTTGGCACACATATGTAGTTGACATTGACAGACCCTCCTACATCCGTCAAAATGATTACATTCTATGAAAGGATGGAATTATATACAAAGTGATAAAATCAACCAGATTTTTCAAAATTAACTTATATTATATAACAATAAATAGTTAAAATAGAAAATCATATTATTTAATAGTTAATAGTTGAAGTAAGCTAGGTAAGTATTTTAGAAGTAATCAAAAATTAATTACGTAGTAATTAGTAGATTTCAGCAACAAAAAATTGAAAAATAATAACTTTTTAACAAAAAATTAAACCGACGAAAAAATCAACTGAAAAGCAAAAAATAAAATAAACCTTCTTAGTCTAAATGATAATTGAGCTCCTAAACTAATGTGAGTAACTGATTTCCAGTCGGCGCCAAACAAACTAGCAATTGAATTAGGTAAAGCGTAAAATGATGATGGCAGCGAGATGCACGGCTGCGTTTTGATTACTTCTTTTAAAGTTATATAATGATCTTCGATAATTGTTTATTTGGCGCCGACTCAAAATCAGTTACTCACATTAGTTTAGGAGCTCAATTATAATTTAGACTAAAAAGGTTTATTTAATTTTTTGCTTTTCAGTTGATTTTTTCGTCGGTTTATTTTTTTGGTTCAGATGCATTTTTTCAACCTTCTCAGAATAGATTATTCGTTAAAATAACTTTTCATCTTCGTGGTGGCCATTTATTATATATCTATATATATATATTATATATATATATATATATATATATATATATATATATATATATATATATATATGAAAGAGAGTAATATCGAGGGGACTGTTAAAAACAAAATGGAAGGAATTTAATGGACATAGCCCTCATAGAAAAGTGCTAACCGTAGACACGTGTTTCGGGCTCTCGGCCCTCATCAGTACGGTGGAGAAGTGCAAGGATAAACAATATATATATATATAGAAGAAGGGTAGTCTCGTGACTGGACTAGTTGAAAATAACTATGAATTTGAAATAAACTCAGTAGAAAGGCCGGTGAATAAAGAAAAACTCTTTCTTATTTTGAAAAAAGGAAAACACAATTGTGAAATACAATTTTAAACACATTTTAAATAAAACTTACTAAGGTGAGGTTAAGTGAAGACAGCGAACTAATAATCATTATGTGGTGAGCATTTTTTTTTTAAATCATGTAAAAGAAAAGACTATAAAACACTACTAGTTATAGAGATGAAATTTAAAAATTGAACAATTGTACAAAGCAACACATTATTTGAGAAAAATGTAAAACTAATTTTAGCAAATTCATCAACAATTACTTACTTCCCGAAAATTATATCATAGTCAGTTTTGATGTTGTTTCTCTATTTACTAACCTTCCTTTTGAAGTTATCAGAGCCAGTTTATCTAATAAATGGAACACTATAAAAAACCATTGAAATTTAACTTGGAGTGCTTTCATTGACCTACTGGAATTACTTTTTGAGTCTAATTTTTTCAATTTCAATCTATTTCCCCAATTTTAGTTAACTATGTTTTGGATGATCTAGTTATAGATGTGTTAACCCTAATTCCTTTTAACATTCCTTTTGTTAAACGCTATCTGGATGATCTAATCCTCTCTGTACCTTACAACAAAGTAGATGAAGCGTTATTTTACTTTAACAGCTTGATATCAATCTACAATTTACTTCTGAGGTAGAAGTCAACCAAAGCATCCCATTTTTAGACATGAGAGTGTAGAGGGTATGACAATGTTTTTCGCACAAAGTGGTATAGGAAACCAATTTGCTCTAACAGATTCATAAGTTTTCATTCCTATCATGCTCCTAATATGAAAACAAATATTGTTAAAAGTATGAAAAACAGAGTAGTGTGTTTATCACATCCAACATTTCATAATGAATGTTTAAGTGAATTAAAAACTATTTTAAAAGAAAATTCATACCCTAGTAAATTTATTAATAAATTATTATTCAGCACTGATCGTCAAACCAACGTTACTATCTTTGAACCTGGAAATGTCAAAATCACAAACTTTGAACCTTTTACACACAATTCTTCAATCATAAATTCAAATTCTCAACCTCAGCCGCCAGAACCTTTTTTTATATAAAACACTACCTCACGTAAAAGAATTAACTTCCAAACTGACAAGTTTAAATTAGATAAACTAGGTATTGCCAAAAAAAAACATAACCATTGCTAGTCTATACACTAGAACTAAAGCCTCTTTAACGATTCTTGAAAAATCAAATGTCATTTATAGTATTCCTTGCCTAAACTGTGATGAAGTTTATATTGGTCAGACGAGTAGGAATTTAACAGGCCGCTTAGCATCTCATAAGAGTTATTGTAAAATAAAAATAAAAACAAGTTGTGCTCTAGCTGAACACAATATTATTAATTCTAATCATTCTAGTAACTTTAATAACCCTTCTATTTTAGCAGTAGTATAACTAGTAGTGTTTTATAGTGTTTTCTTTTACTGATTTAAAAAAAAATGCTCACCATATAATGATGATTAGTTCGCTGTCTTCACTTAACCTCACCTTAGTAAGTTTCATTTAAAATGTGTTTAAAATTGTCTTCCACAATTGTGTTTTCCTTTTTTCACAGCTGTCTTGATAATGAAAATAAACATTTTCGAAAGCTGAAAATAAACATTTTCGAAAGCTTGACAAAATAAGAAGTTTTTCTTTATTCACCGGCCATTAAATTTGACTGCAACCTCAAGGAATATCCTTTCTACTAAGTTTATTTCAAATTCATAGTTTTATATATATATATATATATATATATTGTGTCTATATATGTATATTCTCGGGACATAACACCCTGAATAACAACCAAAACAATTATTATCGTGAGCTCGTAGATTGCAATTATTAATCTTATATAACTCAGGTGTAACATACTGAAATATCAGCAAATTCTATCGAAACCTCCTTATATTTTCTATTTCACCCGTATATTAACGAATGCAATTGCTATTGTGGTCGCAAAAATAAAATTATTGATCTTATGTAACATACACACATTTTAGAAAATTCTATCGATGTCTAGAAACCCCCTTATATTTTCTATTTCACCCTGTATATCAACTAATACAACTGCTATCGTGGTCGCACAGCATGCAATTATTAATCTAATATACCTTAGGTGTAACATACTAAAGTTTTCAGTCCTTTGATCCAAAACCAAGAAAAAATTTTACTCATTTTGAGATTATACTCGAGATTATATTTTCTCGTGCATATACGACACTTTTATTCGTTTCATTCAAATAAATTTTGTTAGATTCAACAATTTGTTTTTTTCTGTGCAGGAGTACGGAGAAAAGCTGCTTCCAGTTCCAGTAGTCAACATCATGATTCCGAACAGCTGGATCATAGTTATGTTTCATTGATGGGAGTCCAGCGCAGTACCTATTCTCAATATCCCCCATAAAGGACTGAAATTCTACATCATGTTTAGTCCACTATTATACCGAAGGCATCGCCTCAAACCAGGATATATTTTGTTTAGTTTGAAGTATGGATAATTAAATTGATTTCAAAAGGCCGTTTCAACTCATAATGGCGGGATTTACCATATATTTTCGAGTTTCACCGTACGTTCTTTCTGTTATATAGTTATAGTAAATTTTATATATTATATAAATATTTCTTGAATAATTTTGTTATTGAAGTTACTCAAACCAGAACTATTGTTTAGTTTGAGTATGGATAATTAAATTGATTTCAAGGTCGTTTAAATCATAATGGCGGAATTTAAAATATTTAAGTTTCATGACGTTCTTCTGTTATATAGTTATATAATTTATTTTATAATATTTAGTTGAATATTTTTGTTATTGAAGATTACTACCAACTATAACGCTCATTAGTCATTAATGTTAATTACTTTTTATATACTTTTTTCTCATTACTATCAAGTGAAAACTGTTGACAATGTGAAATATTCCTTAATTTAGGATAAAATCTTTTTTCATCACAAAAAATTTGAGAATTTTTTTTCAGTAGAATATTGCAATGGTATGATGGACATTAAAAAAATCAAACCAATCAATCAGTTGTTTTCAGTATTCTACTTGATTTATTTTGCTTTATTATTATAACTTTTTGATGAAAATTAAAATATTATTTTGTTAAAAAAAAGTTTTTTTGCATTCGTGCACAGCACTCCTTTCCTTTTCATAAAACTGACATTCTCTACATTCCAATTCGGTATTTAAAAAATAATTTTCTGAATTGAGCGTAGCTTGAACTGTAATTTGGCAAACAAATCTCATTGGATTCAGATAATTTAAGACTGATATATTGAAAATAATGGTTTAGTTATTGGAAAAGTATTTTTTTTCTGAATTATTTGAGCATTACACTGGACAATATGAGATAAGAGATACAATGAACTTTTATTTTATTAATAGTTCAAAACTCAGACATCATACGAATATATTATCTCGACTATTTCCGTCATTATTTTTGAACCAATCTCAAAAGGCGGAAATTTTAAACAGAGAATCAATCAGATCAGTTTTATACTGATAAATGTCTTCTCCCTGTTTTATACTGATAAAACCACAGTAGATTCGAGTTGTTTTGCGATAAAACTACAGTAGGTCCTGTCGAAATTATATGTCAAGAATTCAATTCCTATACAGGGTGATTCAAAAGTACTTTGACAACTTCAGGAGGTGATTCCTCACAATATTCTAATATGAATTGTCCCAATAAATATATGTCGGGAAACGCTTCGTTTCCAAGATTCAGGATGTTGAAGTTTAATTTTTTTGAGGTGTCGAATTCGAACCTGATGTTATTATTGCTCTTACTCGTAGGGGCGCCACCTACACGTCTTTTTCTTTTTTAAGATCCATACGTTTTTTGAGCATACTTGAGCACATTTTTCAGTAAAAAAATCAATTCCCCTATCATATCTACGTAAAAAAGCTACCCCTGTTACAAGTCGCTATAAGCAACCGTTTTCTAGATATGTGGACTTGAAAATTTCAAGTCGATTATTTGATAATCGATGCGTGTTGAAGTTATTACCATTATTTTGCATTTTTCACAAGAATGCTTTGGAAATGGATTTGACGTTTAAGTAAGTACATAGTTTTGTTTTTTTGTAGGGGGCGCCTATTCTATTTACCTTTACTCGTTTGAAATAGTTATTTTTGTATCAGGGGTGCAAAATCTGTATTTGTTTTAATAAAATTTGCAAGAAATATCAACATTTTATTTCAAGAAATTTTGAATATGTAGAATAAAAAAAAAATAAAGGAAACTAAATTGTATTCAAATGAATTGTTCAAAGTGTGCACCTTCAGGGAAGATACAGGCATTCAGTCTTCTAATCATTGAATCTCGTACCCGAGGTGTGTTTCTTATTGTTTCACAGGCGTCTACTATTCGGTTTCTTAGATCTTCCTCGTTCGCTACTGGGGGCCTTGGTGCCCTCGCCTGGTTAGGTTTTTCTACACCCCTACCGATCCATCGATTTGGATAGACAGTGTTAAGGAATTCCCTGGCTACAACGCTAAAATGGGTCGGAGCCCTATCATGCATAAACCTCATGCAGATACGAATTTCTAATGGTACATTCTGAAGTAGTCCCGACAATTCATTTTCTAAAAAGTCTCGGAACGGAAGAAAGAAAGGACCTATCAAGTAATTATCAATTATTGCCACCCATACATTTACAGAAAATTGATACTGATAATGTCTTTCACTAACTGCGTGCGGATTTTCCAGAGCCCAAACATGGTTGTTATGAAAGTTTGTGATAGCATTTCGGGAGAAGTTTGCCTCGTCCGTAAAGAGTACATATCTTAAAAATTGAGGATTTCCAGCCAATTTTCTCAAAAGCCACTGACACATAGTAATGCGTTGGGAAAGTCTCGTGACAAAAGAATTGAATTGAATATGGTAAATATCTAGAAAACGGTTGCTTATAGCGACTTGTAACAAGGGTAGCTTTTTTACATAGATATGATAGAGAAATTGTTTTTTTCACTGAAAAATGTGCTAGCGTACGCTCAAAAAAGTTATGAATCTTCAAAAAAGAAAAAGACGTGTAGGTGGCGCCCCCTACGGGTAAGAGCAATAATAACATCAGGTTCGAATTTGACACCTCAAAAAAACTCTCAATACCAATTTTCATTTAATTAAGGTCAGTATTTCGAAAGTTATTTAAAAAAAATGAAAATAAAAATTAAACTTCGAAACGAAGCGTTTCCGGATATATATTTATTTGGACAATTCATATTAGAATATTGTGAGGAATCACCTCCTGAAGTTTGTCAAAGTACTTTTGAATCACCCTGTATAGGAAAACAGGAAATGCAAAATTGTTTAAATAAGGGATTTTCAGCTCCCTACTTACAGTGATTTGATATTGAAATTGAAATATATCTTTTTCAGCCCGTTCAATGAGCCTCGGGTTGTCAAGTAAGGCGGCGAGTGATTCAGTTGCAGCATATTCAGAAAATCATGAAAGGTTGTGGTAGAGTTGTTCGATATTGCATAATTGAAAACACTTCACGCAAGCCTAGCCCAAACACACATAAACTATATGGAATACTTGTTTGGGGAGGAATAACAAACAATTATATCAACAAACGTAGAAGTTACACAAAAATGGCTGATATAAATAATATGTAAAAAGACCTACAGATTTCCATCAGATAAACTTTTCCAACAATCTAAACTATTCACAATCCAACAATTATACTTTTTGAATCTTGCATCTTACCATCACCAACACAAATAATATGAACTTCCCCCAATAGATCATACATACAACACTCGACTCAAAAATCAAACAACCAGAATACCGAAGGTTAGAACTACAAAAAACCAAAAATTCCTCTCATACTTGAGTCCAATAATTTACAAAAAAAAATCCAAATGAGATAAAAACAATAAATGTTGTTTCCTATTTAAAAAGAAACTGAAACTATGGCTTTTAGACCGACCCCCCCAAGCAAATCTCCGAAGCCTTCAAAGAGAAATATAAATAAATAAAAGAAATACAAATAATGTGAACTACTGTATATAATATTCAACATCAACAAAGGTACCATATACATATTTTATCATTATCATGAGTTGTCCATGAACAGAGGCTAATCTCAACCACCTACCTATAACCACCTGTAACAAGTATATTCATATAAAACCATATTCTATTTGAATCCCCATATTCACTAATCTTTTATTGTCAATACATAATCCATTAAATATTTTACACATACTGCACATAACTAATTTTATTAACATGCTATATTTTACTAATCTTTTATTGTCAATACTTACTCCATTAAATATTTTATACAATCTGTACATAACTAATTTTATAAATACGCTATACTAGTTCTATCTTTTTAACTTGTGATAAGCATATTATTATACAGAGATGTTTAATTAAAAAATGGCTGACATCCCTTGGGATCCAGGGGTAGAATTTCTTACCCTTAATTTTCAAAAATAAATTTTTCATAAAAAACTTTGTTCAAGCACAAACAGATTTCGGAAAGATGTTTCTTATTGCACTACCATCATTTGGTGAAAAAATGGTCGACTTCTCTTGGGATCCAGGGGTAGAATTTCCTACCCTTAATTTTCAAAAATTAATTTATCGTACAAAAAAAGTACACTTTGAAATTGAATGTAATTCACTGGGAGAATGAAAATTTAAGTTTTTATGAAAATCCGATCATTGAATTGAATAGCTAATAATAAACGTCGGTCATTAGCCCTGGTAGCAGAAATAGGCTGACGTTAAATAAATACATGAATGAAAAAAACGAATGGGTGTTGCATTCAAAGATAATACTAGTCATAATAACAAATGCATATAATAATTTTTCCTGGTAACAAATTATACAATACAAAATATAAAGTCCTGAAAGCCTCAGAAGGTTAATTTAACAAGAATATATATGGTTTAACCATTTTCAATTGCAGAAGCTGTTTCTATAAGGGGTAAATCAAAAACTCACTTCGCTTACACGAGCGTATATGCGAAGTAACGGAACGAAAAATAGTGTGTACTACTCGTAAACATTCTCCGTCGGCAAACGGAAGATCAAAAGAGCCGACAGTCAACGTGGGTTTGAGTGGCAGCTGTCTAGTGACACCAGATTCGCCTGAGCCAATCAAAACGGACCGCAAGTCAATGATAATGCTTGTAGGTGTGTTCATACGTTGGAAGCCAAGAAAAGTAATAAATCACGAGTTTGAAGAGGTCTGAATGAATAAAAGCCAGTAGCGTCTCTGGTCTGGGATCGAAATAGGTTTTAAAATATTCTATAGCTCTGTTGTGTTTTGTAGAAAAATTTGGTTTTTTTCGACCATAGGAAAATGAAATGATGTGTTAATCCGATTGCCTATTAATACATACTTCCTCGCTTATGGCATATTTTTTTTATTTTAACGTATTCTTAAAATATTTAAATATCTAAATAAAATTAGTTATCTCCGCCTCTGCTGCTCAAAGGATACCGCTTCAAGACTGCGTTCTGCAATTGTAAAGGGTTTAACTATACTGATAAAGCTTAACCATTTTCAATTGCAGAAGCTGTTTCTATGAGGAGCAAACCAAAAACTCACTTCGCTAACACGAGCGTATACCTATGCGAAGTAACGGAACGAAAATTAATGTGTACTACTTATAAACATTCTCCGTCGGCATACGGAAGATCAAAAGAGGGACAGTCAACGTGGGTTTGAGTGACATCTGTCTAGTTCTACAGCATATTCGCCTTGTAGGTGTGTCGAGAAGTTGAGAGGCCAAGAAAGCTAATGGGATCGAAATAGGTTTTAAAATACTCTACAGTTCTCTTGTGTTTTGTTGGAGAATATTGCTTTTTTTCAATCATGGGAAAATAAAATGATGATGATCCGATTGCCTATTAATACATACTTCCTCGCTCACGGCATTTTTTTTTTCAGGGTATTTTTTAAATATTTAAATATCTAAATAAAATTAGTTATATCCGCTTATGCTGCCCAAAGAATACCGCCGCAATACTGCGAAACTTGTTTTTTATGCTTCTGCAATTGTAAATGGTTTAACTATAATAATAAATGCAATAAACTTATTCAATAACAAATAACAATATAGATAATCCTAATTCTGAAACACCAAACATCTTGCCAAAATTGTGCTAGAACCAAGGTTTCTAGAAAAAAATTATTTTTGAAAATTATATCACTTATTTTTCGGTTACAAAATATGAATTCCTCCTTCCAAAGAAATCATCAATAAATGTATGCAAGTTATAGTTTTTCCAATATCAATTGCAGAAGCATAAAAAAGTCTTGCGGAGGAATCTTTTGAGCAGCAGTGGCGGAGATAACTAATTTTATTTAGATATTTAAATATTTAATAAATACGTTAAAATAAAAAAATATGCCATAAGCGAGGAAGTCTGTATCAATAGACAATCGGATCATCATAATTTCATTTTCCTATGGTCGAGAAAAGCCATATTCTCCAACAAAACACGACAAAACTATAAAATATTTTAAAACCTATTTCAATCCCAGACAGAGATGCTACTGGCTTTCATTTACTCACTCTTGAAACTGGTGATTTGCGGTCACTCAAACCCACGTTGACTATCGGCCCTTTTGATCTTCGTTTGATGTTCCGCTAGCCGACGGATAATGTTTTACGAGTAGTACACATTATTTTTTGTTCCGTTTCTTCGCATATACGCTCGTGTTAGCGAAGTGAGTTTTTATTAGCTCCCTATAGAAACATCTTCTGCAATTGATATTGGATGGACTATAATATATTTTCAGAGATATTTCCTTTAGATTTCATTTGTACGTCACTGGTTTTGACGTTCGGGTATTTAAGGAAATTTGGTCTGCTATCTTTGGCCGCTATTTTCACACGGGTTAAACTTTAAGAGGCGGCAAAGGCCAAAGAAAAAGCGAGCAGTAATCTTCAAGCAAACGCGCAAATCGCGATCGCGGCGACCGCCGCATCAGAAGGACAATGTTTTGTGAAAATTATATTCACTTTGATCTCGAGCCGCAGCGGTGCCTTGGACTCATCAGTACAGAAGAAAAAAAGCTGCATTCATTTTAATGGTGATTTTGCACAAATATAAAATATAAGATACTTTTTGCAATGTAGAAATATCTTTTTTGCTCTGAGAATGTTCCTGTCCCTAATGATTAGTATATAATAATGCCAAGGGCTCAATTCTTGAAATCGCGGGAAATTTTTCTATAGAGAATTATTTCATACTTTCAAATTCTCTTGGGAAATATGAAACGTTGGAATAGTTATTCTTGGCCGAGTTAGGAATGTGTTTCCAAAAGGATATGTGACTTATATCGAGTATGATTTCGGCAGAATTTATATTTTAACCAATCACATTCTCAGAAAACGACAGGTTTTTTTGTTACCAAAGATTATAGTTCTACTCTTTGTTGTTACCCCTGTAAATTATGAATTTGAATGTGGGGGTTTATTTGCCTAGGAAATTTATTGAATTTATTTATTCCCACAACCTTTCTAGTACACTTTCCGTTCTGGTAGTTAATAAAGAATCTTGAATTTATTTTGCCCATATCTGGTGGACGGAGGAAGGAACGCGGTACTTTTGTATTACGTATTGTAACTAAGAGTATACTTCTGAAATCTTTTACATCATTTACTGTCAAATCTTTCAATTCATGGCAACGACAAGCCCCCGAAATTCCAAAAACTAAGGCTACCTATAAACGTTTATATTAATATTATTGAGAATTTGTCGCAATAATAAAGTAATTGAAAGTGAGTTTATACCTACAACACGTAAAATAAAATAAGAAATAAAATAAAGTAAAATAAGAAATAATAATTTTCAGAGTGTTTATAGAGCTGAGTAAATTAATGTAAAAAGTAAGAAGCTGTCAATCGAAATTTGGGATTTTATGTTGAGGTTACCTCAATTTCAATGATGTAAGTTTACTTGTAAAATTGGTCCCTGTTATTGTTTATTAAATAAAAAATAAGCTACTGTTGGCAACACTAACAATATTATAAAATTTTCGTCATTAACGATATTATTGTCCAAAAACGAAATTTTGAAAAATGGCACTGAACATACCATTTTCCAGTTTTGAATAGTGAGTTTATACAGCAAGTAAAATAAAATAAGGAATAAAATAAAGTAATTTAAAAAGTTAAAACTACAAAACATCCATACCACGTTTATACAGAAATAAAATAAAATAAGAAGTAATATGAAATAAGAAGTAAAATAAAAGATGGTTAACTTTTATTTTATTTTACTTGACAAGTTGTTAGCACATGTACATATTGAATAATTTAGACAAATTGACGAGATAGGATGATACATGACATGATATAATAGCAGTCCTCATCATATTTTTGTTTTCATAACCGGAAAACGGTGTGTTCACTGGCATTTTTTAAAATTTCTTTTTGTCTTTTGATGACAAGATGTTATAATATTGGTAGTGTTTTACTCAAAAACTATAACGGGGACCAAATTTTCAAATATTCATCATTGAAGTTTGAGGAAACAACATAAAATCCCAAATTTCCATTGATAGCTTTCTTACTTCTTACATTAATTTACTCAGCTCTATAAACACTCTGAAAATTATTACTTCTTATTTTACTTTATTTTATTCCTTATTTTATTTTACTTGCTGTATAAACTCACTTTGAAAACAAAAACATATACTAGGACTGAATAGCTATTATATCATGTCCATCTATCATCAACTTTCGTCAATTTGTCTAAAAGTATTCAGTATGTACATGTGCCTAACAACTAGTCAAAGTAAAATGAAGTAAAAGATAAAATTTAACCATTTTTTATTTTACTTCTTATTTTATTTTATTTCTGTATAAACTTGTTATGGATGTTGTGTAGTTTTAATTTTTTTAATTACTTTATTTTATTTTTTATTTTATTTTACTTGCTGTATAAACTCACTATAACTTACCTTAGTCATTACGTATTTGGAGTCGGGTGCATTCTTTAAGAAAGTGTGCATCTCATCGGAAGAAAAAGTTTTAGACTTTTGACTTTTAAAACCATCAGATTTTCGTTTAAAAAAAGGACGTAACTTGGGATATTTACTGATATCGATATTATTTTTAATCGATAGAGTGGTTCTCAACATCGAATACATAGACCATAGCGTCAATGACTCTCCAATCCATGAATTTTGCATATATTTCTTCATATCACTTTTTAGATTTTACTGGTAATAAATCCAAAGAGGTTTCCTCAGCTTGATTTGCTATTTCTGGTGGTGTATTTGGAAAATCTAAATCACTTTCCGAATCAGAAATCATGATAACTTAAAAAACTAACAATGCTTTCAGTGCAAACTGACAAGTCTAAACAATTAACGAGGAACGTCAAACTAATGAAGCCAGGCAACTAGATATAAATTGTTTTTAAATCTGACGGTATTTTTACGATTATTTTGCTTTTTAATTAAACAAAAGTAAAAAAAAAGCATTCTAATTATAGAAATGATTCCTGTCTTTGTTTATTAGTAATTTAAAGTCACCAAAACATTATATACGAGGGCGGGAAATGATTGAAAATATAAATTTATCTTTCGTCACTAGAAACAAAAGTTAACGTTATGAGAATTTCTCTCATTTGCGACGGAAATCACGTTTTCGCTGGAGGTATTCTATTACAAAATGACGTCTTTTCGTAAAGGGTTGTAGAAAAAATTATTTCTTTAATTGTTTGAGTAGTAGATTCAGAAGCTTGCCACGAATATAAAATAGGTAATTTTTTCAAGTAGAAAATCATGGTATAGTTTGGCTACACACCCTGAGGGAATTTGTTTATGAGAATATTTTTCAAATTATTTGTTTATATATGTTACTTTATACATTTGAGAAATTCTGTTGTGTTATATTCTTTATTATAGTAATCAAATATATTTCTTCAATATATTTTCTCATAATTTTTTTTGAACCTGGTATGTTTCCTTACTTTTGTGTAGTTTATCACATTACGCCATTGCCACCATTTCCCAAAAAAATTATATATCGGTACGAAACCGTTTAAGTATTTAAGATTCCTTTTCAGTATTGAAATTATATGATTCCAGTACTTTCCGTAGCCATTTCAGTATCTACTAATTCCAGTACTTCAGTGTTTGCTTCAGTCTTTCATTTTTACAAAATGGGAAAAATTCGGTTTAGGGAGAATCCACACATTTGAAAAATACCTTTTTTGGTAAATAAAAAAGCCTCCCTAACCTAAAAATAAAAAAAATCCAGCGGTCAGTAATAAAAAAAAAGATTTTCCCAGTAATTAGACAGTAATTATAAGTACAAAAGACCTTATTTTTCAACGCTATTTTCGGCCACTGAAAGCAATCACTATTTGTCCTTATTATTACAAAAACACCACTTTCTTTTTTGTACGAAAAACCCCAGTTTTCAAAAATATCAACTTTTCTTGTTTTTCATTTGTCCGCTAGCGGAGACTTTTCTCGTTTTTTCCGAATTATTGTTGAGGCACAATAGTGACAATCAGTCGCTAGATGCAAGTACAAGCCACAGTCGTCGACCAATAGACAACACATACACCAACTAATTGAAACCTCATGGCTGGGACTGTTTCTTCTTCCACAGGCTCATAAATTCAATAAAAAAAGCGACATTCTAAAATTGTATAATTTTTTCAAAATACGTGATCGCCAACATATTCAAACTTTCAGAGAAATCGACTATCACATAAACCAAAAATTTGGTGATAAGAAAATTCTTCCTTAACTGAATTTTTACCAAAAAGTCAAACCAAAAACAGTTTTTGACTGAAATGGTATATTGTTCCTTCATAAATTATTTATGAATTATAGGCTCATATTCATTTATCAATTTCGATTTTTTTCTGAACAAGAACGAGTTCTGGTTTATATATGAGAAATGTATGCCTGCTCCCGGTAGTAATGATGAACTCACATCATGGTCATGGTCACATATTTATGGATGGAACCTCCTACGCAGGTGCAGGATAGGCCTTTTCATTCTGGATTTTTTTTTGTGCGCATGCTCTTACTGCCGCCATTTATTCGGGCACTTTATACGTGTATAAGAAGGCTTCAATGTATTTAAAAAAAAGTTTTCAATTATTAATCTACGATCAGTTCTGTAGTTTTAATTGTTTTATACTAAGAATGAAATAATAAAATAAATAAATTAATAAATATATGTTCTCAGTGAAAAACGCTGTTGTTATGGGTTGTGTCGCAGCGATACACGTTATATAACATTTTCAGATAACTTATTTTATTAGTTTTCTAAAGCCTTGTCGTCGAAAACTAATTAAATCATCGAAACAAAAACATCTAAAAATGTATCCCAAGTAGGCTAAATATGATTCGTGGGTTGAAAGATGTGGACGAGGTGATGATCGATTTCAACTGATTGCTCATGTTAATAAAGATAGACTTCACTTCGTAGGAGAAAGAGGTCCAATAACAGAACATCTTTACTAGGCAATTTTGATCCATTCAATTGTGATGGAACCTCAAATACCTAATAAATGTTTTTTAAATGTAAAAGTAGCAAATTCCTCGTTAGCTACACTATGCGCGTAATAACGAGTCATGAAAACCCTCCTGCCTCTCTTCTATTCCGCAAAAAATGAAATACATCAAAGGCGCCGACTGGGGAGTGTCTTTATTTCTTTATGCTGCTAGTGGGCCAAAGCCAGACAGACACCCACAGTTGACAGTTATTATACCGTCCGGCGGAGTCACGAAACCAGCGTGTGTATGGGTCACTTTACGCAGATGCAGAATAGCTCGCAATAGTGCAATAGACCCCTCCTTCCCCTATCCTTTCGGCAAAAAATGAAAGACATCAGAGGTGCCGACTGGGAGTATGTTTACTTCTATATGGTGGCCAGGCAGTCACAAAGCAACTGGTAGACGGTAGACAGTCAGTTGTTTTATACCGTCGGACTAGTTATGAAGTGCACATGCTCTCGTCTCAGAGCTTTTAGTTCAAAATAAATATTGTATTTGCGCATTCAGCATTATTTGATATAAACAAAACATTAGCAGTTTCTGTCGGTCAGTGAAAATAAACAATAATCATCAGAACTCCACCTTATTTGGCAATTATTAACGAGTTTCAAGTCTACAGCGTAGCAGGCGAGCAGACAGACACTGTGAGTCAATTTATTTGTATTATCTTCAAACTTATCTTGAAAAACATGCTCATTCACTTGTATTGTTCAACATATTCATTACATAAACTAAAATTAAGTCATCCAAACCAAACACAATAATGGCATAGACTGAAAACTGACAAATCGTTGGTTTTCTGAAGGGTTAACAGACTCAATTTTATAGTTTTTTGGACCAAATGAGTGAATCAATTAGTGAAATAGCGACAAATGTAGACGAATGATTTTTGGAATTCCAGTCAGTATAATTTAAAATAGATTGATACTCAAAATGTAAAACATGGGGAAATCCCCGAAAACGTTTCCAGAGCAGCGAGCGGTCACGTGGTTCAAAAACGACACGCCCTCCAAAGCCGAAGTAGGTAGGTAGAGAGGGGGAAAACACGAGTGGACACGATTTGCTGCGGGGCTATGGCGAATTCCCGCTTCCCGCCCAGTGTTGCCAGAAGTGGTACATTGTACCACATATGGTACATTTCTGTGATAAAAGTACAGCGGTAGGTACTACATTACGAATATGAGCCAAAATGTGGTACAAAATGAAATCATGGACATCGACTAGTTCCGTGTGAGTTTTATTTCATAAAGAATGTCAAATGTTGGCACCAGTGTGATCACGGCATATGTCATTCTTTGTCACATTAGTCATTCTTTGTCACTTTCAATTTTTATTTTCACTTTTCGCAAATCACAATTCTCAAATTTAAACAAGAAGAGATTAGAGATGAGATATTGGCTTTAAATAATTTTAAATTCCTTTCCAATCCCGTTAGCAGGTTTTTGGATAAAAGGGAAAAGGCAGTAGAATAGGTAGTGGATGAGAACGAGCTGAATTATTTTTCCCAGGTTTAATTTTTTGTTCTTGCCAGAATCTATTGTTGAGTTTTTATTTTTTTTATTCAAATCTATAATTTTTTATCATCAATAAAAATATACAATTTCATTCTATACTATGGAGAATTTAAACTGCGCGCGTTCTAAGATATCGTCTACAGAACCATAAGAATAAGATATACAATTTTGGTCGAATGCGCCAATGTGAAGCAACGACCATAACTTAGAAAGAAGAAGATATGAAATTATGAGTTCTAGGGCCATGTCCAAGTAATAATGCAACGCGCATGCGCCATTAGGTGTGGTACAAAGTGGTATATTTTCTTCAGTTACTGTGGTACAACTGCAAAAAAAGTCCTGGCAACACTAATCCCGCCAGGCCGCCAGTGTCATGACATGCAACGGTTGAAAGGTTACGTTTGTTAGGTTAATAAGTGGGTATCTTATCTAGTGTAGTTCATTCAATTTTGTTTATTGTTACCTTGCAAAAATGCCGGAAGAAGAAATTATGCCGAATACTAACTATCAAATTTATGATGTCCTGTGTATAGCTTTTACTAAATCATCTGGTACGCCTATGGAATTTCTCGTAGAGTTCGTCCAGTATTGAAACGACCTCTTTGGCCTTCCCCCACCTAACAACCAATTTTTCTCGAAGATACCCGAGCCATTGTCTAACTGTGGCTATTAATAGAAATTCCATAGGCGTACCAAATTGTTTGGTATAGGCGAAACACGAGACGTAGTTTTTGGCGGACGAGTTTTGTGATTATGGTGGCGGCTTCAAAATGGAGGACAAACATTGTGATTATGGTTCAATTCGATTCAAAATTGGTATGTGGGGGTTTTCGGAGTCGAAGATTATGAAATTTTTGTCAAAATCTATAAATTCGAGATGGCGGCACCAAGATGAAGGACGAGTTTTCTGATTATGGTCATATTTCATTCAAAATTGGTATGTGTGTTGTAATAAAATTAATACTTCGACAAGTTGTTTACTTTCATGAGTACTTTGTAAAAATCAAATACTTTGACAAGTTCTTACTTACTAACTAATCACTGCCCAATCAAATTAATTGGTACCTACTTTTATGAACACTTCGCGCGACAAGCTTTTTGAAACCAAATAATTCAACAAAAAATAATTAAATCATTGTCAGCGATGACTTGAATTTATTTTATACGTTTTAGTACACGGCTTCTATAACGTATACGTTTTAGTACACGGCTTCTATGGAATCAAAATTAAAGAACTAAAAATGTCGGACAAATAACTATTGTGGTGTATATTTCGATTAGATTTAATATTGTGCCTACGGTCGGAGATTATGAACCTATATATATATATATATATATATATATATATTATATATATATATATATATATATATATATATATATATATATATATATATATTATGGACCGTGGGGGTTTTTGGGGTCGGAAATTAGTTTTTTTTTGTTAAAATTCAATACATAGATATAAAAATAGACAGATAGACCGGGACGGTACCGGAAACGTGACCGGAACGAAACAGACAGACAGATATTTTATTTGCGTGGCATTGCAATGCATGCCGGATCCAGCTAGTTTTTTCATAAAAATTCCAAACGGTCACTCCAAGATGGGGACAAGTTTTGAGATTTATAGATTGTTTTATTAAAAAAATACGAATATACAAGAGGGCTAACTAGTTTTTTATCATGAATGACTTGAATGTTCCTCTGCCCTATGTAAAAATATGGTGATATACTTCTGCTGCAAACCATAAAAAACTACACATTGAAATTTTCTGCTCGGTTCTGCCAATAACAATTTAAAATCTCGACCTTGATTTTTCAACATTGAATTACTGATAAAAAACTAGCTGAATAAATAATTAAAACATTTCAAATTGTTACTGCCCACCAAAGTTGAATAAATAACTGCACTACCTATTTATTAATCAAACAAACCTAACCTTCCACACGCTGCATGTCAAGACACTGGTGAATATTCGCCGTAGTATGAGCAGTCACATCAAATCGTGTCCACTCGTGTTTTCCCCCTCTCTACCTAACAACAGGTCGTTTCGATACTGGATAAGCTCTAATAACTTCGCTTCCTGAAGAATTGTTCATTAGGAGGGGGAAGGCCAAATGTACTGTCTCAATATTGAATGCACTCTAATATTATTGTCTGGAGCAGTGTTGCCGATTGGCGGATAAATACCCGATTTGGTTTTAGGTATTTTTCGGGACCAACTTTAGACGGTTAATGTTCTGTTATTTGTTTTATTTTATCCATAATTTTCGAACGCACTACTCAGTCAGTGTTTTTTGGTGTTTTATTCCTATGCTCATGTAGAACAACTGATTATTTTGGCGCGCAATCTTTGCTTTTCAGTAATTTTTTTATGATCCAAATCAAATGATCGATAAGTGTTTGATGAAGCTAGGTTTTTTCACATGGCCCTTGGTGAACAGGGAATTGAGAAGTGATGCGATACAATTGAATTGCAAAGTGTGAAGTAGCTCTTGAAGCAGTTCTCGTCGCAACTTTCGTTATTCATTTATTTCAATATGATGAATGCAAAAAAATGCTACAAGAATGAGCTATCAAATCATATTATAGAATTTAGCATTTAAATCGGAATTTGGAAGAAATTCCTGCATTTTTTATATATGTCTGAGACATTTTGAAACGTGTTTTGAAAGTTCAGTGAAAGTAAATGTTTTTCAACACCCGGCAAGGGTTAAAACAAATAATCAAAGTGTTTTTCCAATATAATTCCAAAACGGTCAAAGCTAGACAAAATACTTTCTCGAATACATTTTTGAAAATGGACTTTTTCAGCCACTTTCTTAGCAACTTTTTCTCTAGGTAAATATCTTATCTTTAATTATTGATAAAAAGTATTTATTTTATTATCAATTTACATGATGAAGTATTTACTTAACCTTAAGAAGCAGCCCTATTCGGTACATTATTTTGAATATTAAAAAAAATAACTATCTTTGAATTTTGTTATTGTTATCTAATCATTAAAATTTACATTTAAAAAAGTTGTTATGACCTTCTTAGCAACAACTAGAAATAAAATATATTTATCTATGTATAAAAATTGTTGATCCTATGACAATAATTTGAAGAAGACTATATTCCCTACATTTTTGTATACACATTTTTTTGTAAGTCTGATGTGTACAGCGGTGGGAACATTCATAAAAAAAATCAACAACTGCTCGTTTTTCTCTTAAGAAATCGTTTGCAGCCATTTAGTACCTATACCAGGTGACAATGGGACTATCTCCTATTAGTGTGAAGTTAGCCACACTTTTTCTATCCACACTTTATGACGTGTGGTATGTTAAATTTGGGATAGAGATGATTTCAAAGGCAGTGTTGCCAAATTTCTGATGTTTTTTGATAAATGTGGAAACTTGCTCTGAACTAACTGCCGATTCAATATTTGTTCTATTTTGAATGAATTGCACACTGATGGTCCAAAATAACTATGATATAATCGAATGGACGATTACCCATTGAGATTTTTATTCAGAAGCGATTGAAAACACTGAAATCGGGTCCTTCGTATATCGAAGACTGAAAGAAATTGTAATTTGAAGCGAAGTGAAGAATCCATGTGCAACGAATACAAAAACTGAGTTGAATGATGACAAATGACTTTTCAGATTAATTTGTTCTGCCATCAGAATAACAAATTGAAAAAATTGTCCGTAAACTTGGACAAAGAATGCGTATAACATAAACGGTAAGCAGTCAAACTGGCAGAAAAAAATTCATAATCACCCATAAACCAGAGGAAGAGTCCTTGTGCCGCGGAAACAAAAATAAGGTTGGGAAGAGGGTTGAAAACGAAGGATATGAGGTATTCAAATCAATTTGTTTGGCCGTCAAAATGACAGACAAAAATTAAATCTTTAAAATTAATCGTAAACAGGGAGAAAGAGTACGTGTGCCGCGAAAAAAAAAATAAGGTTGGGAAGAGGGTTGAAAACGAAGGATATGAGGCTATTCAAATCAATTTGTTTGGCCATCAAAATGACAGAAAAAATTAAATCTTTAAAATTATTCGTAACAGGGAGAAAGAGTACGTGTGCCGCGAAAAAAAAATAAAGGTTGGAAAGAGGGTTGAAACAAAGGATATGAGCTATTCAATCAATTTGTTTGGCCGTCAAAAATGACAGAAAAAAAAATCTTTAAAATTATTCGTAAACAGGGAGAAGGAGTACGTGTGCCGCGAAAACAAAAATAAGGTTGGAAGAGGGTTGAAATCAAAGGATATTAAACTATTCAAATCAATTTGTTTGGCCGTCAAAATAACAGAAAAAAAAATAAATCTTTAAAATTATTCGTAAACAGGGAGAAAGAGTACGTGTGCCGCGAAAACAAAAAAAGGTTGGAAGAGGGTTGAACAAAGGATATGAAACTATTCAAATCAATTTGTTTGGCCGTAAAATGACAGAAAAAATAATCTTAAAATTATTCGTAAACAGGGAGAAAGAGTACGTGTGCCGCGACAACAAGAATAAGGTTGGGAAGAGGGTTGAAAACAAAAGATATGAGGCTATTCAAATCAATTTGTTTGGCCGTCAAAATGACAGAAAAAAATAAAATCTTTAAAATTATTCGTAAACAGGGAGAAAGAGTACGTGTGCCGCGAAAACAAAAATAAGGTTGGAAAGAGGGTTGAAAACAAAGGATATGAGGCTATTCAAATCGATTTGTTTGGCCGTCAAAATGACAGAAAAGAAATTAAATCTTTAAAATTATTCGTAAACAGGGAGAAGGAGTACGTGTGCCACGAAAACAAAAATGAGGTTGGAAAGAGGTTGGGAACGAAGGATATGAGGCTATTCAAATCAATTTGTTTGGCCGTCAAAACGACAGAAAAAAAATTAAATCTTTAAAATTATTCGTAAACAGGGAAAAGGATACGATGCCGCGAAAACAAAATGAGGTTGGAAAGAAATTGGAAACGAAGGATATGAGACTATTCAAATCAATTTGTTTGGCCGTCAAAATGACAGAAAAAAAATTCTTTAAAATTTTCGTTAACAGGGAGAAAAGAGTGTGCCGCGAAAACAAAATGAGGTTGGAAAGAGGGTTGAAAACAAAAGGATTGAGCTATTTAAATCAATTTGTTTGGTCGTAAAATGACGGAAAAGAAATTAAATCTTTAAATTATTCGTAAACAGGGAGAAAGAGTATGTGCCGCGAAACAGAAATAAAGTTGGAAAGAGGTTGAAAACAAAGGATTAGGCTATCAAATCAATTTGTTTGGCCGTCAAAATGACAGAAAAAAAAATCAATCTTTAAAATTATTCGTAAACAGGGAGAAAGAGTACGTGTGCCGCGACAAAAAGAATAAGGTTGGGAAGAGGGTTGAAAAGCAAAGGGTATGAGGCTATTCAAATCAATTTGTTTGGCCGTCAAAATGACAGAAAAAAAATAAAATCTTTAAAATTATTCGTAAGCAGGAGAAAGAAGACTGTGCCGCGAGAACAAAATAAGGTTGGAAAGAGGGTTGAAAACAAAGGATATGGGGCTATCCAAATCAATTTGTTTGGCCGTCAAAATGACAGAAAAAAAAATCAATCTTTAAAATTATTCGTAAACAGGGAGAAAGAGTAAGTGTGCCGCGACAAAAAAGAATAAGGTTGGGAAGAGGGTTGAAAACAAAGGGTATGAGGCTATTCAAATCAATTTATTTGGCCGCCAAAATGACAGAAAAAAAATTAAATCTTTAAAATTATTCGTAAACAGGGAGAAGGAGTACGTGTGCCGCGAAATCAAAAATAAGGTTGGGAAGAGGGTTGAAAACAAAGGATATGGGCTATTCAAATCAATTTGGTTTGGCCGTCAAAATGACAGAAAAAAATTAAATCTTTAAAATTATTCGTAAACAGGGAGAAAGAGTACGTGTGCCGCGAAATACAAAAATAAGGTTGGAAAGAGGGTTGGAAACAAAGGATATGAGGCTATTCAAATCGATTCATTTGGCCGTCAAAATGACAGAAAAAAAATTAAATCATTAAAATTATTCGTAAACAGGGAGAAAGAGTACGTGTGCCGCGAAAACAAAAATAAGGTTGGAAAGAGGGTTGGAAACAAAGGATATGAAACTATTCAAATCAATTTGTTTGGCCATCAAAATAACAGAAAAATTAAATCTTTAAAATTATTTAACAGGAGAAAGAGTAAGTGTGCCGCGAAAAAAAAAAGGTTGGAAGAGGTTGGGAACAAAGGATATGAGACTATTCAAATCAATGTTGCCGTGAAATGACAGAAAAAATCTTTAAAATTATTCGTAAACAGGGAGAAAGAGTACGTGTGCCGCGACAACAAGAATAAGGTTGGGAAGAGGGTTGAAAACAAAAGATATGAGGCTATTCAAATCAATTTGTTTGGCCGTCAAAATGACAGAAAAAAATAAAATCTTTAAAATTATTCGTAAACAGGGAGAAAGAGTACGTGTGCCGCGAAAACAAAAAAAAGTTGGAAAGAGGGTTGAAAACAAAGGATATGAGACTATTCAAATCAATTTGTTTGGCAGTCAAAATGACAGAAAAAAAATTAAATCTTCATAATTATTCGTAAACAGGGAGAAAGAGTACGTGTGCCGCGAAAACAAAAAAAAGTTGGAAAGAGGGTTGAAAACAAAGGATATGAGACTATTCAAATCAATTTGTTTGGCAGTCAAAATGACAGAAAAAAAATTAAATCTTTAAAATTATTCGTAAACAGGGAAAAGGAGTACGTGTGCCGCGAAAACAAAAATGAGGTTGGAAAGGAAATTGAAAACAAAGGATATGAGACTATTCAAATCAATTTGTTTGGCCGTCAAAATGACAGAAAAAAAATTAAATCTTTAAAATTATTCGTTAACAGGGAGAAAGAGTACGTGTGCCGCGAAAACAAGAATAAGGTTGGGAAGAGGGTTGAAAACAAAGGGTATGAGGCTATTCAAATCAATTTATTTGGCCGCCAAAATGACAGAAAAAAAATTAAATCTTTAAAATTATTCGTAAACAGGGAGAAGGAGTACGTGTGCCGCGAAAACAAAAATAAGGTTGGAAAGAGGGTTGAAAACAAAGGACATGGGACTATTCAAATCAATTTGGTTGGCCGTCAAAATGACAGAAAAAAAATTAAATCTTTAAAATTATTCGTAAACAGGGAGAAGAGTACGTGTGCCGCGAAAACAAAAATAAGGTTGGAAAGAGGGTTGGAAACAAAGGATATGAGGCTATTCAAATCGATTTGTTTGGCCGTCAAAATGACAGAAAAAATTCTCATTCAACTTAGTTTTTGTATTCGTTGCACATGGATTCTTCACTTCTTTTCAAATTACAATTTCTTTCACTCTTCGATATACGAAGGACCCGATGTCAGTGTTTTCAATTGCTCCTGAATAAAAATCTCAATGGGTAATCGTCCATTCGATTATATCATAGTTATTTTGGACCATCAGTGTGCAATTCATTCAAAATAGAACAAATATTGAATCGGCAGTTAGTTCAGAGCAAGTTTCCACATTTATCAAAAAACATCAGAAATTTGGCAACACTGCCTTTGAAATCATCTCTATCCCAAATTTAACATACCACACGTCATAAAGTGTGGATAGAAAAAGTGTGGCTAACTTCACACTAATCTATCTCCTTCACTTATCAACCGATTTGAATGAAATTTTGTACATAGATATGAGACACAATTTCGGATTGACAGACATATGAAAACAAAATGGCCGACTTTCGGTTTCGCCAGTATAGCCACCAACTTCGATTTTTCAAACGGAACACCCTGTATGTTTCATATTTTTTGGATTCTACGGCTCAAATTACATACGACAATGTTGCCAAATTTTTATTTCACAAATAAATAAAAAATTCAATTTATTAGGTTAAAATCTATACTAATTTGCATCACTAACTTATAGTAATAGTCATTTCATCAATAAGATCAGCAATAAATCCTACAGCAGGAATTGAAATTTTCTGAACGCATTTTAACGAAAAAATTGTTTTTTTCAAATGGTACCTACCTAGGCCCTTCGATAAAAAACAGAAGGTTTTGGGTTTGGACGTTTCTTTCCAGCAGCCTCCCTGAATATGTATTTTGTCTTCCCAACCATAACTGATTCTAATTCAAAAGGTATTTTTACCAATGTGTGAATACAATTGTTTTCTTAGTTTACCCTTCATATCAGCGGAACCGCCTTCGAAGAAGAATATTCAATTTGCCGTTGCCCATCAGAGTTGGCTGTGATAGATTCTATAATTCTATGACAGCTAGCTTTGATGAGCATTGTTGAATTGGTTTTCGTCAAATGATTTGTGCCAATAACGTAGATTCGAAGGAAGAATGGAGGAATTGAGTTCGACTGTTACCCAGGGTTGGTATGATTCAAACATTTTGATTAAATAGTCTAATCAACAAGTTCAAAAACGTGTTAAATAGATATAAAGCTCCTGAAAATATGAGCGATAGCTCATTCGATTCGGAATGACGTCTAGAAAAATGTTTTTCAAGGGTTTATTAGCACGTAAAAAATTGCAATTGTTATTAACAAAATAAGATTACAAAAAGAAGGTATTTCGTTTTTCGTTAATAATGTATGAAATAATGATATTTAAGGAATTATGAAGAAAGATCCTAACTCTATCTCTATTATTTATAATTTTTTTTAACGCCGAAAATAGGGCTCCGCGAGGTCGTTACGGCAAAGGCGCACCGTCTAAAAAGCCGTTATATCACCTAAAATAATTTTTTTATAGTATTAAATAACAATTTAAAAATTTGAATAAATTATGGTGTAATCTAGACACTTGAACGAAAAAAACCTCGGTAAAAAATAATATTCATGTCGATTTTTCAAAAAGTTACACCATTGTTAGTTAACAAATTTTTTTCCAATCTCTGTTTTTATAAATTACGACATAAAAGTTTAAATAATTGGTCTATAAAATTTTCGCTTCGTGGAGCTCTTTCCATTTAGGTACTTAATAAAGCAATGCACATTTTTTTAAAGTTTGTTATTTTGTTAATTATAATTTTTTTAAATTAACAAAAAATGAAATTTCTAAAAATATAATCAAAAAAATTTTTTTTAGTAATATCTCATTATTGCTGTTTTTGCATCTAATATAGGTATTAATTAACATTGGAAAAAAAAATTTTTACGTCATTTGTTAAGAAATTGTTTATAAACAGACTAATTTGGAATTTAAAAAAAAAAAATTTTCACCATCTTATTGCATAGGTGAAATTATGATTCGATAAAAAAATTTTTTTCTTAAATAATTTTTTTTATTTTTAATAGTGTTTTTTATATTTCAATTGTTTAAATAATTAGTTAAGAAATTATTATATTCTTGAAAATCATCATTGACCTTTTTCAATGCATTAACAGAGAAATATTTTTTTTTATGAATAATTTCATTGTTTATTAACTTAACAATTTGTTATAAACAAATAATATTAACCGTTATATTTTTTTTCGAATACTTCAAGAGATAACAAAAACAACTATATATAACAAAGCATAGAAATTTTTTTTATAAAATTTTTAAAAAATTCTTTTTTAAAATAATTAAAAATCGATTCTTAACCATTGTTTGTCAGTTGTTATAAGCATTTGTTTATAAAAATTTTAGTTTTTTTTTATATTTTTTGAAATTTCATAGCTCATAACTTGTTAAATAATATAGATACAGCTACGGACTCAAGAACTTTTTTGTTCTATGATAATATATCTTTCTAATTACGCATAAATTATAGCAATATAGATTCTTGTTTAAATAATATACTAGTTTAAATTTATACTTACCTAATTTACATTCTGCTATTGATCATTTTCATTCATTTATCACTATAATTATTAATATTCTGCTGTTAAAGTTTAATTATTTATTTACTAAAATAATATTTAATAAAATAATAATTGAATTTATTTTCTAATTTTTATATTTTTTTTAAGTATATTTTCTAAATTATTAAGCATGAAGTATAATTTCAACTGTCACTAATTTGTATGACTCCATACATTTCACTAATTAGTTAACTTAATGATAATGTAATATAAATAATATATTATAATACGTTTTGAATTTTATCTATAGTAGCCCATTCTTTTTCTCGGATATTGTAGTGAATCATAAATAAAAAATAAATTTAAACTAGTATATTATTTAAACAAAAATCTATATTGCTATAATTTATACGTAATTAGAAAGATATTTTAAAAAAATATAAAAAAAAATATAATTTTTTTATAAACAAATGCTTATAACAACTGATAAACAATGGTTACAGAATCGATTTTGAATTCATTTTAAAGATAAATAAATCTTTTATAAAAATGACTTGAATGTCCTTTACCGTATCTCTTATAGTTCAAAAGTTATAACAATTTATAACTTGACAAATTATGGAAGGACTGTAATTTCATTATCATATAATATATAACAATGCTGTAAAAAATACAAAAAAATTTTTTTTCTATACTTTGTTATACATTGTTTTTTTGTTATTTTTTGAAGTTTTCGAAAAAAAATATAACTGTTAATATTATTTTTTTAATTAAAAAAAAAATTATTTATAAAAAAAATTTATTTCTCTGTTAATTCATTGGAAAAGGTCAATGATGATTTTTAGGAATAAAATAATTTCTTAACTAATTATTTAAACAATAGAAATATAAAAAAACGATTATAAACAATAAAAAAAATTATTTAAGAAAAAAAATATTTTCAATCATAATTTACCTATGCAATAAGATGGTAATTTTTTTTTTTTAAATCCCAAAATAGTTTGTTTATAAACAATTTCTTAACAAATGACGTAAATTTTTTTTTTCCAATGTTAATTAATACCTATATTAAATGCAAAAACAGCAATAATAAGATATTACTAAAAAAAAATTTTTTTGATAATTTTTTTTAGAAATTTCATTTTTTGTTAATTTAAAAAAATTATAATTAACAAAATAATACACTTTAATAAAAAAAAATTGCATTGCTTTATTAAGTACCTAAATGAAAAGAGCTCCACGAAGCGAACATTTTATAGACCAATTATTTTTTATTGGAAATTTCCTCCTCTTTCAGGATCTTTTTTCATAATTCCTTAAATATCATTATTTTAGAAATTATTAACGAAAAACGAAATACCTTCTTTTTTTAATCTTATTTTGTTAATAACAATCGCAATTTTTTGCGTGCTAATAAACCCTTAAAAAACATTTTTCTACACGTCATTCCGAATCGAATGAGCTATCGCTCATATTTTTAGGAGCTTTATATATATTTAACACGTTTTTGAACTTGTTGATTAGACTATAAATTACGATTTAAATCAAATTATTTTTTCAGTAAAAATCAATGATTGAATCAAGGGTCTTTATTTCTAACTTCGGATTATTAAAAATTAAGGTCTAACAGTATCTAAATAAATCATGTCACTCTGCTGTATCGATATCAATGTCATTATTATAATATTTGAACAAAAAAAACAATTTTCCAGCTTTTTGTGTTTCCAGTCGGTTGCGTAACTAGGTGTGCACAATTCCAAATGTGGAAAATACTCGATTACTCTCGTTTCGGACGTCCATCGTCTTAATGGATTCAAAAGGTTTTCACGACGTTTCGAATGCTTGTATCTACAATCGTCTTCAGGTGAATACAGTATTCAATATCAAGTTACCACATCGTCTACAACCTTTAAACAAACGTTGGAAAATACTCGTTCAACCGAAGCTGAAGAAGGTATCGCCTTAAATATAGTTGCCTCAACATTGGATAAAGACTGTTCCTCTTTCTCAAACACATTTTTTTGTGCCATTCACCACTCAAGTAGTGGGACATTGTTAATTACTTCCTCTGCGAACATTACAGGTTTGAACGGTTTTGATTTCGATTGGAGTTTCACTATTAGCGCCAATAAAACTGATTAGTTCCATACTTGAAACATTTCGGTCAAATGGCTGGTTTACTACAGGATTTAGTATCTACGTTAGGCTCAATCTATAGCACTCTCAAAATTCAAACTAAAGGTTTTTAAAAAAATCCCAAAAATCGTTGTTTTTTAGGATTTATTTAAAAAAATCATGATTTTTTGGATTAATTGAAAAAATCGTGATTTTTTCCAACATGCTATTACCTGTTCTCCAAATTGCTGAGAGAACTCAACTACTTTGATGAGCTAGGTGAAGGTATCGTTCTTCAGTAGCCTTGCGTCATCCTTTTTTATCGAAATTTATCAATGCCGTAGCCTGTCAACTTGGCTGTGAAACCTTGTTAAGTGGCATCACAGCCATTTTGACGAGTTACGTTGTTGGTTCAGTCGACGAGTGAGCGAACAGCAAGTTTTGACTTTCGGTGGTTGATGTTTTTCTTTCAGATACTGAGACGCTGTGTCACTCATCAGGCGGTTGTGAAATGAACATTCGACTCATCTCATAACACTTCCAGGTTAGATGAGCCATACATTTCTTTAACATCTGTTATCACACTTCTCATGTTTTTGTTGTAACACTCTGTAGTGTTATATTTTAAAAGGGGAGTGAATGTGAAGTTATTTATTCTTAGAATGTAATATATGAATCTATTAGGTTATGAATATATTAGTTAGTTACCTTTTTATGATTTGAAGAAAATAATAACGTGGGTTTAAAGCAGGGGCGGATCTAGGATTTTTTTGAGGGGGGGGGGCGATTCCGAAATAACAGTAATAATTTCCGAAAAAATATTTTAATATAGAAACTAAATAGTGAAGCATACTCATATATATTGCAAAAAATGCAAAATAACATAATATAGTTAGAAAATTAACCAAAACATATTACTAGGTCTGAATACTACTGAATAATAAAACCAGCAAAATAAACAAAATTATTATATCAGCAATGAATGCTAATCATTGTAATAATAGTTAAGTTAGTTCTGTAAAATAAAAAGTAAAAACACAAAAATAATCATAGAACAAACTGTAATCTTCCACACTCCTTGGCAAATCTATCAATCACCCTTTCAATTTCAATGTCAATGTCCTTATGTATATGCAGAAGGGCCAATACATACAAACGATCCTGTTTCATATGAGAACGCATCCACCTTTTGACTCTTCGCAAAGTAGAGAAGCTTCTTTCGGCAGTAGCCACTGATATTGGTAGCGTCACTAAATTGTTTAAATATTTTGTGATTGTGGGATAAAAATTTTGGTCTATGATCATGAGTGTTTCGATAGAAGTTTGGCAACATGTATTTTTATAGATAGCTTTTTGAAATATTTGTACCTCGCCCAACAATTTCTCACTCTCACCTTCAACATTCTCAATTAATCCCGAAAACTGATGACATATTGAGGTCATCTTTTCTTTAAGGCTATTGTAGTCCGTCGAATGCAGTAAATTTTTGGAAATTAATTCATTAAGTAAAAAACATTTTAACATTTTTTCCGAGAATATTTCGGTTAAATCTGATATGATGTAGTCCAAAACAGAAATAAAAATTACTTTTCTCCAATAATCTACTGCATTTGAAGTTGGGTTTGTCTATTATTGACGCGAATTCATTTTCTGAATTTGTTCTTTTTTGTTTCAAAACGTCAATAACATTTGTAACATATGAAGCAGCGTTATCTAATCCGATATTTTTTCCCTGAAGAAACTTACTTAACGGCAAGTTCACATTGAAAATTTCAGAAAGTACATGCACTGTCAAAATGAACTCGCAGTCGCAAATTGCTTTCGAAAGTATATAGGCTTTACTTGATGAATTTCCTTCATTCCATTCCGAAATTTCATCAAGCGCAGCATATACAGTGCTTCTCAAAAGTCCCATCCCCCCTCTTATTTTTGGAACGATTATACATAAACAAGTAAAATTTGGAAACTGAATATTAAAGGTTATAAACTTCCCTACTAGTGAAGATAGATGTCGAAATCATCAGAGATGACGTCACAAGGCCATTGTGACCAATAATTTTAAACGGAACCCTACGGCAAGCGACACCTCTTTTAAAAGGTATCGAAAAAACCTATTCAATGATACTAATTTTGTTTGTGTTTATGGCAGTTTTGGCAAGTCGCTTTTAAAAAACGCAAAGCTGTGATGAATTAAATCAGTTAATACTAAAATTCCAAATTCAAGCTCCGCCTCTGGATAGTTGTCAAATAAGCTGGCGTTTTTGTTAGTCCCCCTAATTCGACGTTTTTGTTATTGTCCAAGTTTTTGTACATTTAATAATTTGTGTATTGTTGATCGAACGTTTAACTATTTTAGCAGCTTTTGGTACTTTTAATATTTTTGTACATTTTAATAATTTGTTAAACTGTTGTGAGCCGAACGTTTAAGTGCTTCAAGAAGCGAAATGGTACGTGCTTTAGGTGATAAAGTAGCAGCGATCCTAATTCTTGGTGAAACTGGACAAAATATTCATGCAGCAGAACGCATTTTCAATGAGAGGTTTCCCGATCGCCCCGTTTCGAGGACTTATTTAAGGGAGCTTCTTCGTAAGTTTGAAACAACGGGTAGTATTAATGATGCGGAACGATCTGGCAGACCACAAATTTCTGATGAGAAAAAAATTGATATACTGGCAGAAGTAATAGTTGATCCTACTTCTTCAACAACTCACGTTGCATCTACCTGTGAAGTCAGTCGAAGTACAGTACACAGGGTGTTGATAAAAAACAAATTTCATCCATACAAATTAGAAATGGTTCATCAACTGTCAGACGACGACCCAGACCGAAGACTAGAATTTTGAGAAAATATAGAAACTAAAATTAACCAACAGCCAGACTATGTCAAAACAATTTGTTTTAGTGACGAAAGTACTTTCTATCTAAATGGAAATGTAAATACACAGAATGTGAGGTATTGGAGTGACACAAACCCTCACCTGTTTCGTGAAACACATACCCAATTTCCCCAGAAGGTGAATGTTTAGGCAGGTATCCTGGGAAACCACATCGTTGGGCCTCTTTTTTTAAATACTAATTTAATTGGTGATCCTTGAAATTTTGGAAGATAATCCAGATGAATTCGGCAATTCGGAAATAACATTCCAACAGGATGGTGCTCCTCCACACTATTACGGTGCAGTAAGACGGTATTTGGATAAGGAGTATCGTGGTAAATGGATTGGAAGACGGGGTTCAACGGAATGGCCAGCTCGATCACCGGACCTCGCACCTTTGGATTTTTTCCTGTGGGGGTATCTTAAATCGAAGGTTTACGCCACTGAACCTGACAATATTGACATTTTAAAACAACGTATTGTTGCAGAATGTGAGGCTGTTTCCGCAGACACATTTGCAAAAGTACGAGAAGAGTTTAAAAATAGGATATTTCACTGTCAGGAAGTAAATGGAGGTCACTTCGAGCAATTTCTTTGAGTAGATACTGATTTTTAAATCTGTAATTAATATCATACTGAATGGAATTTAAATATTAATGTTTACTAATGAGCCATTAAAACTGCCATAAACACAAACAAAATAAGTATGATTGAATAGGTTTTTTCGATACCTTTTAAAAGAGGTGTCGCTTGCCGTAGGGTTCCATTTAAAATTATTGGTCACAATGGCCTTGTGACGTCATCTTTGACGATTTCGTCATCTATCATCACTAGTAGGGAAGTTTACAACCTTTTCACTTGTTTATGTATAATCGTTCCAAAAATAAGAGGGGGGGGAGGGGTTTTGAGAAGCACTGTATTTTAAAAGAATCAATTTTGAACTGTAACTGTATAGAGTCATGCCTCTCAATCCACCTGGTTTCGCATGGACTATTCAAACTATTTTTTCAACATTTTTTAAGAACAGAATGCCTTTTTGCCGATTGATTAAAGAATGTCACAACTTCTTGGATAATACCCATCGCGTTTTTAACACATTTTACATTCATAGCTTTGGAAATAGATAAATTAAGTCTGTGATTAAAACATGAACTTGAAACTGCATTAACCGCAGTCTTCTGATTTTCGTAAACAGCTCCCCGAACATCTGAAACGTTTACACTACAGCCGTCACACCCAACACCAACACAATTTTGTAGATAAAAACCTAGCTTCTGAAGTTTTCTTATAACACTTGCGCCCAAAGTTTTAGCATCGATTTTAGGTTCTATTGGGCTTTCAACAATTTCGTTTTTAGAGGGATCGTAGTTATCTAAATGAAGATCTATAAACCCAACAAAATCTTTCCTCTCTGCAGTATTCAATTAGGGAATTACACGTAGTTTTACTAACATAGGTGGCGTTCGATTTAGCATTTTCGAGGTGATTTTCAAGGTCTTTGTCACCACTATCCACCCGAAAACGAAGAAGTGCCTTAAAGTTGCCATCATTTAGATTTGTTAAACTTGAATCTCCGTCACTATTCAGTCCAAAAACGCTTGTATCATCCCTGTGTCCACGTAGTGGTATATTTTGTCTGCCATGTAAAATTATTGTTTTGATGATAGGTGAGTCTCTTTCGATTTTCATCTATTTGATTTTTTCTTTCCCTGTCCAACATATTACCCACTTCCAAATTTTTGTTTTTGAAAGTCGCTATGAATAATTTAGCTGAAATAAAATGATTCATCAAAATAATGCATTTTGATTTTTGATAAAGAATGGTAAATTTTATTACCATTTTCTTCCGCTCGGATATGGTACAAATTGGACTGATGATTGATTAAGTCGCCATCTTTGCCAGTAAGTTTTGAGTATGATTGAAGAGGGCGTGTAACAAATTTCTGAGGTTGAATGTTTTTTTGTCCTCCAAGCTCAGATCCAGATATAAATATGACACATGATTTGCAATAAAGTCCCTGGCTTTTTTCTGAAAACACTAGCCAAGAAAATCTGGATAACATTTCGTGGCTTATCTTCAGTTTCTCTTCTTTGCCCTTTTTAATATGCAATGAATGTGGAAAACATAATCTTTAGGGGGGCTTCCAGTGATTAACTAGCAATTCATACTTCGTAAAGTCGTCTAAATTTAAAACTTTCATAGCGGTCTCAGCCTCGATAATATAATTGCCGATATCCAATTTAAAATCAGGCAAACATTCAATTTTATGTTTTAGCAAACAGGCCGGTGTACATGTAGTTGGAGAATTATCTGAATTTTCAACACTTCCACCAGCTCCTTCGTAGCCTTCTTCATTTGCCTCCTACAATAATTTAAAATGTAGAACTAATTAGAATTATAATTTAACAATTAGAAAGACCACGATATGACATTTCATTTCTGTAGACCTTAGCGATCAACCAGTAGCATGCATTATGTCATACTCAACATCGTGGTTTCATATTTTTTACATTTTGTCTTACCTTACCAACACCACCACCATCAGATTTCATACGTTTTAGAAAATGATCTAACTTGCCTAATTTTCGTTTTTCCTTGCTCTTAAAACTCATCGCAATTTACTTGCACCTGTCACCAATCCAATCTTTATTAATAAATAAAACAACACCAGGGTCACCACGAGACACAAACTGAAGCAACTCACCAAGTATCGACCTGTTCTTAATCATATCGGCATTAGTACTCAGTACTGCAACGAAAGGTAATCTGCGTACGCGTTTCGCCAGGGGGGGGGTAACAATCTGCGTACGCGTTTCGCCGGGGGGGAACCCCCCCTCCCCCAAATCCGCCACTGGTTTAAAGTAGGATTATTTACATTGTTCATTTTTTATATTAGTGGATTATTTATGGAAAATATGAAATTAAATATTCCCAGCTACAGAACGAAATCGCGATTTGGTCTTTAACCAGTAATTCGCATTCAGCGCATGGGAATGTAGGTACACCATAAGTATTATATTATGCTTGTTCGTTTGCCATGCTCGCGTTGCTCTAATCTGATTTGAGCAATATTTGGTTGTTCGTTTGTTCCGAGCAATTGATCAAAGAGTGTTCGTTTGACAGGAGCAAATTGCTACAGATCCGATAAAGCATACTTTATCTGCTCCATCAATTTTCGGGGAGCAGAAAAATCAAAGTGATCAGAAGGCGGCAATAAAAAATCTTATATGAAACATTAGTATTAAAATATCAAATGGAGATATGATAGATGCTAATTAAAATTATTATTTAGTTCGAACAGGTGGTAATTTAAATTATAGGTGAAAAATAAATAATATGAAAACGTACGGGTGTGAAAACAGCCACGGTTTTCTCATCCACGGTTTTCGATCTGGCAACACTGCCTTTCGTAAGCACGTGCTTGATTAGAAATAACCGTTTTGTGTTCCCGAACAGTTCGCTAATCTCTTCAAACTGGGAAGGTATTATCATTAACGGAGGAAACAAATGATCGCGCATTAGGAAAATGGTAATCATATGTGATATATCAAGTGAGAAATTATATTTCCAAATTAAGCGATAATACGTATTTTGGGTGGGTCGGTGGATGTGTTTTATTTTAAAATCGTTCGAAGGGAAGAAAATTTAGGAAATGACCCGCAAAAGTCATTGTCGGGCCATCAGTGAATATTTGAATTTTTCAAAAAATTATGTACCTTCTCTGACGGCCCGACAATGACTTTTGCGGGTGTGGAAATAAAGTTAATATGTATTAATCATTTTGTACTATTCAGTATGCGTGCCATCGCCTTATAAAGTTTCAGTGAATATTTGGATTTTTAAAAATATTCTGTACCCCCCCCTCTGACGGCCCGACAATGACTTTTGCGGGTGTGGAAATGAAGTTAATATGTATAAGATCATTTTGTACCTATTCAGTATGCGTGCCATCTGCCTATAAAGTTTCAGTGAATATTTGAATTTTTCAAAAAATTCTGTACCCCCTCTGACGGCCCGACAATGACTTTTGCAGGTGTGGAAATAAAGTTAATATGTATAAGATCATTTTGTACCTATTCAGTATGCGTGCCATCGCCTTATAAAGTTTCAGTGAATATTTTAATTTTTCAAAAAATTCTGTACCCCCTCTGACGGCCCGACAATGACTTTTGCGGGTGTGGAAATGAAGTTAATATGTATAAGATCATTTTGTACCTATTCAGTATGCGTGCCATCGCCTTATAAAGTTTCAGTGAATATTTGAATTTAAAAAATTCAGCTTTGCGGGTGTGGAAATAAAGTTAATATGTATAAGATCATTTTGTACCTATTCAGTATGCGTGCCATTTGTCTATAAAGTTTCAGTGAATATTTGAATTTAAAAAAAAATTCTGTACTCCCTCTGACGGCCCGACAATGACTTTTGCGGGTGTGGAAATAAAGTTAATATGTATAAGATCATTTTGTACCTATTCAGTATGCGTGCCATCGCCTTATAAAGTTTCAGTGAATATTTGAATTTTAAAAAAAATTCAGTACCCCCTCTGACGGCCCGACAATGACTTTTGCGGGTGTGGAAATAAAGTTAATATGTATAAGATCATTTTGTACCTATTCAGTATGCGTGCCATCGCCTTATAAAGTTTCAGTGAATATTTGAATTTAAAAAAAATTCAGTACCCCCTCTGACGGCCCGACAATGACTTTTGCGGGTGTGGAAATAAAGTTAATATGTATAAGATCATTTTGTACCTATTCAGTATGCGTGCCATCGCTTATAAAGTTTCAGTGAATATTTGAATTTTAAAAAAAATTTCTGTACTCCCTCTGACGGCCCGACAATGACTTTTGCAGGTGTGGAAATAAAGTTAATATGTATTATATCATTTTGTATCTATTCAGTATGCGTGCCATCGCCTTATAAAGTTTCAGTGAATATTTGAATTTTTCAAAAAATTCTTACCCCCTCTGACGGCCCGACAATGACTTTTGCGGTGTGGAAATAAAGTTAATATGTATATATCATTTTGTATCTATTCAGTATGCGTGCCATCGCCTTATAAAGTTTCAGTGAATATTTGAATTTTTAAAAAATTCTGTACCCCCTCTGACGGCCCGACAATGACTTTTGCGGGTGTGGAAATAAAGTTAATATGTATAAGATCATTTTGTACTATTCAGTATGCGTGCCATCGCCTTATAAAGTTTCAGTGAATATTTGAATTTTTAAAAAATTCTGTACCCCCTCTGACGGCCCGACAATGACTTTTGCGGGTGTGGAAATAAAGTTAATATGTATAAGATCATTTTGTACCTATTCAGTATGCGTGCCATTTGTCTATTAAGTTTCAGTAAATATTTGAATTAAAAAAAAAAATCTGTACCCCCTCTGACGGTCCGACAATGACTTTTGCGGGTGTGGAAATGAAGTTAATATATATAAGATCATTTTGTACCTATTCAGTATGCGTGCCATCGCCTTATAAATAAAGTTTCAGTGAATATTTGAATTTTAAAAAAAATTCTGTACCCCCTCTGACGGCCCACAATGACTTTTGCGGGTGTGGAAATAAGTTAATATGTATAGATAATTTTGTACCTATTCAGTATGCGTGCCATCGCCTTATAAAGTTTCAGTGATATTTGAATTTTAAAAAAAATTATGTACCCCCTCTGACGGCCCGACAATGACTTTTGCGGTTCATTTCCTAAATTTTCTTTTACAGCCCTCCCTTCGAACGATATTAAAATAAACACATCCACCGACCCATCCAAAATACGAATTATCGCTTAATTTGGAAATAGAATTTCTCACTTGATATATCACATATGATTACCATTTTCCTAATGCGCGATCATTTGTTTCCTCCGTTAATGATAATACCTTCCCAGTTTGAAGAGATTAGCGAACTGATTGGGAATCGGGAACACAAAACGGTTCTTTCTAATCAAGCGCGTGCTTACGAAAGGCAGTGTTGCCAGATCGAAAACCGTGGATGAGAAAACCGTGGCTATTTTCACACCCGTTGAAAACGTTTATAGGTACCTACACACAAATGTTATTAGAAGTTAGTTTACAAATAATTAGGTTATGATTTGCTAAGTGTTCGTTTGAGTTCAACCAATAGGATATTTTTGATTCTGGATCCTAAAAATCAAATCAATCACATCAAAATTACGTAATCTCCATGATTTTTTAAGCATGCTGAGCATTTCAAACGAACAGGACTCTTGCGCAACCGAATCTGAATTGGAGGTTGTTATGTCTACGCGGATAGTCAATGAGGCCTTTGTTTGAATCTTGCAACAGCCTCAAATCAATCCATGTTGACTTCGATGATTATTGGCAAAAACGATTAAATTAGTTGGGATAATGATATTTGTACATTATCTCGTGAAACCAATCAAAGCACCAGCTCATAGAAAATTTGTTGACAGGAGTCGCATCCTAAAAGCAATACGGGAAGATGCTTCCCACGGAGCGTGGGTACAGAAAATAGTCCTTTGCTCCGGTCCACTAAAAGCCGAAGAGAAACCTGTTAACACAATAACCGGATATCTCCGGTTTTTTCAGGCGTGAACCAATTTTTATACAGAATTTCAAATAAATGAACGTAAAAAAACATCCCAAGTGTTATAAACTCTGAATTGAGTATGACTCAACTAAAATAACAGATTTCTAATTTATATTTAATAACATTTGGAGATTGGAGGCTAGCTGTGATCACGGACATTAAACACTATTTTGTAGAGGATGGCAGCAATGTAATTCTGTCAAGTGACGTCACCGCGATACCTTCCGAAGTTCATATTCGTATTCCGTGGTGAAGTTGAACTAATCAGATGAAGTTTGAACTAATTTAAGAGAGCTTCCGTTTACTTTACTCTTTTTTTCAGTCTTGTCTACTTTTCAGTAGAATTATTGATAGACAGGCTCTTATAAATCCTGTTTAGAGAAAAGAAAAATATTTATTGTTCAGAGATTCTCATATGTTTGCATTATACAAATTGCAATTCAGAGAGTTTTTCTACTTCAAAATAATATTTATCAAACATGTAAATGAGGTGTTTGAAAAATCAGATGTGAAATGTTACTACTACTGAAAGGTAAACCTCAGTCACTATCTCCCATTATTCAAGGGACTTGATTCACTTGCAGATGAAGTGAAATTGAATTTTGCTTCAAAATAATTTCCTCAATTCTTCCGGTGTTCCTAACTATTATAGAAACATGAAATAAATTTTTGTCACCAAGTGATACGACATGTTTCTGATGAGTACTTAGAAAAAAAGAATTGCTACATTCGTCCAAAAGTTTCCTAGATAGTGACTAAAGGAAAATTCATATTTTCACCGTCAGATTTTTACAAGTTGGGATTTTAAATTATCTATCAACTAATGAAGTTCAACTTCCACCGTGCTGTATTTGTGGAGAGATCGTTGTCTTTTGTTAATATTACAGAAAGATTATTTTCCGGGGATTAATCTCCAATTTTCTATGAGGAATGCTTCCTTCTCGGTGTAATACCAAAATACAATGAGCGTTTTTTATACTTTGAAATTATTCACAACAATGGAAATGAATAACAATAAAACATTTCTAAACTCAAAGAATATCTTAGAACTATTAGGCAATCCATACCACGTGACCCAATATGGCG